>PUFA01001191.1:0-47947 GCA_003508835.1 Eonycteris spelaea
CTGATATCAGTGTTAAACGCTAATTTAAAGAATATAGGCTTTTTTTCTGCATATCTAGGAAATCTTTCACATATTTTTTGTGAAGAGAAATCGTAATAATAATAATAATAATAATAATAATAATAATAGCCAATATTTATATAGTACTTAAATATGCTGCAGGCAACATTTTAAGAGTTTTTATGAATAGTAATTCATCAAACATCATTAGATCTGTATTAAAGGAAGTTCACTCTGGATGCAATAAAGCATGGCTTTGAAGAAAGTACTAGGAGATCGGGTCTGGAAGCAGAAGGTACAGATTAGAAAGCTGTTGCAATAGTCTTGAACACTAGGAAAAAACATAAGCACCTAAATCAGGACACTGTCAAAACAGTAATGGGGTGAATACAAGAGACTTTCATAGTTAAACCTGACAGGATTGTTAACTGACTTCATGGAAGGAAGAATGAAAGATGTTGCTGAGATATTGATCTTAAGAGGCTTGACCTGAAGAAAATGATATTACTATGGACACAAGGGATATAGGAGGAAAGGTAACTTTGCAGAGAAGACGAGTTTGTTTGACGCGTCTATGGGACGTCAGGTTGAGAGGTTTGCATGAAGAGGTCTGGTATTTAGGAAAAGAGATGACAGGGATAAATCTGAACATCGTCCCTTCTTTCCAAATAAAAACTTACAGTGTGAGATAAGAAATCCCAGTAGTAAATGCTGATTTAAGGTTGGAAAAATTATCCTTAAAGGAGGTGACTGTGGTATCATGGCTCTCTAGAATGGGGAAGGATATTTAAGATCATGCATCCCAACATTTGAATTTTGAATAAATTTATTCCAGAGAGAAGTGATTTGTCCAATGTAACAGCATAAATTATTGACAAAACTGAGTGAGGTTAGTACCCTGACACATTGAAGAAGAATAGCCAGAAAAGTCTCATATCTCGAAAAGGAAGAGAGAATAGGATTAACTACAAGGATATTGAGCAATGTTGAAAAAGATTTCAGTTTGATGAAGACAAAAGAAGCCAGTGAATTAGACAATTAGAAGTATACTATTGGACAACTTTCATTATTGAAATATTTTTTTAACTAAAGCTACCCTCCATTCAGTAACTTCATTTTAAAATTAAATTTACTGGAACAACATTAGTTAATAGCATAAATTTCAGGTATACAACTTTATAATATAACATCTATATATTCTGAACCACCAGTTCTACCTTTTGCTCCTTGAGCCAATATTGCTTTTTCGTTCTTTACCTTGTATCTCTGTTACCGTTTTCTCCTCTCCTGCTTCCCACCCATGTCTTTATTTATCTTCATCTTTTTCACAATATAAAAGTAAATTGCAGTTTGGTGTTTTTTAATACATTATGCTTTTTTTTCTAAAAAAAAAATCTGATTAATACACTATTTTTCTTTGTATTTAATCCAATGCCAAAACTTCAAAAAATAGTGTCCCCTTGAATTTCTGCTCATATCATGCAAAGTTTTACTATTCCAATAGTTGCTTTCTTTTTCTATTTCATTAATTTGCCTTATTATTTTATTGATTTCTTCTATTAAGCGGTATGGTTTAAATGTCAAAAGAAGAGAATGCCTATGAAAAGTCATGGCCCTATCAACTATATCTATAAGAACTTTGGCAAGTTGCTTGACTTTTCTATTTCTTAAGTTCCTAATCAATCAGTTAAGGATATTGCTTTCTGTCCTTATTTTTAGTAATCAATTGTTGGGAATCTTGGGGGAGATGCAGATAACATTTATATATATAAATATATATATATAACTGTATATATATATATATAGTTATATATAAATATATATAACTATATATATTTATAGTTATATATAACTATATAAATATATATAACTATATATTTATATAGTTATATATAACTATAAATATATATAACTGTATATATTTATATAGTTATATATAAATATAAATATATGTAACTATATATATTTATATAGTTATATATAAATATAACTATAGGAAGAAGTGATAGAAAAATAGCTTAGATGATAGAAGCTTCACTCAACTCCTCTTGTGACCACATCAAAGTTGAGATGAAAACATGGAGCACACAGCAAGCGGAGTTGCTTTGGGTTATAGATGAACAGAAGCCCTACAACTAGGGAGAGAAACAACAAATCACTCTGCAACAGTTGGAGGTAGGAGGGGGTGAAGATGTAAGGCTGCCCAGTCCCTAGCAGCTGAGTGAGACAAAAGCTACAGCAGCATCAGCCAGCAGCTGCAGATGCCTCTTAAAGGAGCCATGTCCATAATTGGACTTTTGTGGTGATGGATGTGCCTGCTGTGAGCACCAGCACTGGGTTGACTGCATGGGAGTTACCAGGAACTTACAGGGGAACACTGAGTTGTCACCAAGAACTTACAAGGGGACACTGAGAGCCGAAGGTGAGGTTTTCTCCCAGGCAAAAGTGCTGCCAATATCCATTGCTACTCTGTTGAGCCTTCCCACCTCCCAGTGGGCTGATGCAGAGACATAGCTGAGACATCATCAAACTGTATAACAGAGATCTCTCAGTGGAAAGGATTCCCTGAAACTCCGCCTATCCAAACTTGCAACCACACCCAAGCCACATACAGTTGTGTCTTCTGTGAGTCCTGTGTCACTTGCTGAGCAGTGTCAAGACTCACACTGATGACAGCTGACCTCAGTTTCTGAAGTAGTTTCTTGAGGCAACTGTAAGCACAGCATCTGTGGATTGCTTGCTTAATCTTAACAGGTGGCCCCAGAGGGGCACAGGCTGGGGCTAAACTTGACCTGCAGATGAGCACCTCTCAGCACCATGCAACTGGACACCAACTACACAAAGCCACACTAATAAGACTAGGAGACTTAGGAGCTTTGATTAGTACATTGAAACAAACACAAAAGGCAGCCAAAATGGGAAGACAAAGAAGCAGACACCCTATGAAAGAATAGAACATAGATCAAGGAAAAATGGAGTCAAGCAATCTCACAGATGCAGAGTTCAAAACACTGGTTATAAACATGCTGGATGAACTTAGGAGAAGAGTATATGAGCTCAGTGAGAACTTTAACAAAGACATGAAAAGCATAAAAATGGAAATAGAAATTATAAAAGGGAAGCAACCAGAAATGATGAATATATTACCTGAGATGAAGAGTATATTAGATGGGGTGGGGGAGGGGGGAAACAGTGGATAAAGAAGAGTATAGAACCACCAATATAGAAGATGGTGAAGCTGAAGACACTCAATCAGAATGGCAAGAAAAAGAAATCAAGAATATAATAATAATTTAAGGAACCTATGGGACAAAATTAAAGGTAAAAACATCCGTGTCATAGGGGTACCTGAAGAGGGAGAACAAGAAGTTGAATACATATTTGAAGAAATAATGATGGAAACTTCCATAACCTGGTAAAGGAAATTGATATACAACACCAGAAAGCTCAGAGAGTTCCAAAAACCAGGAACCCAAATAATTCCACACAAGACACATCACAATTAAAATGCCAAAGGTTAAATACAAAGAGAGAATCTTAACAGAAGCAAGAGAAAAGCAATTAGTTATCTACAAGTGAGCTCCCATAAGACTGGCAGTCCATTTCTCAAAAGAAACTTTTCAGGAAACGAGGCTTGGCACAAAATATTCTAAGTGTTGAAAACCCAAGATCCACAACCAAAATGCTTTATCCAGCAAAGCTATCATTTAGAGTCGAAGGACAGATAAAGAGCTTCTCAGACAAAAATAAGCTAAAGGAGTTTACCACCACCAAGCCACCTTTACAGAAAATGTTGGAGGGACTTCTTTAAGAAGAAACATCATGTAGTCAAAACATGAATAAAGAATGGTAATAACTATATTCCTATCAACAAGTACCTCAAATGGACAAAAATTAAGTGTTCCAACCAAAAGATAGGGAAGCCGAATAGATAAGAAAATAAGACCCCTACATATGCTGCTTACAAGGAATTCACTTCAGATTAAAAAAACATATACAGTCTAAAAAGAAGGAGGTGGAAAAAGATATTGTCTTAATGGACCTAGAGGGTATTGCACTGAATGAAGTCAGATAGAGAAAGACAAATATAGCATGATTTCATGTACATGTAGAATTTAAAGAACAAAAACAACAACAACAACAACAAAGGAAACAATCTCATAGATACAGACAATATTTTGTGGGCTACTAGACAGGAGGTGTTGGGGGAGACAGTGAAAAAAAGCAATGGAATTAAGAAGTACCAATGGATGGATACAAAATAGTCATGGAGATATAAATTGTAGCATAAGGAAAATAGTCAACAATGTTGTAAAATATGTAAGGGGAAGAGGAGTACCTGATTTAGTGGGGTGACTACTTCATGAGTTATATAAATTTCTAATTCTTATGCTGTACAATTAAAACTAAATATATTGTATACCAACCATAATTGAAAAAAAAAACCTCATCAAATTGTACAATGTAAATATAAGCAGATCATTGTCTATTATGCATCCATAAAACTGGAGAAAAAGAAAAAAGCTATATATAAATTTGGAAAATTAAACAGTACTTTGCAAAATAAGTTCTTACATTTATATAGAATCATATAATTGGAAAAGCATGGTCTTTGAAGCTACACAGATCCTGCTTTGAATTCTAACTCTAGCATTTCCTAGCTGTATGACCTAGTACAAATTACCCAACTTCTGTAGGTTTCAGTTTCCTCATCTGCATAAAGGGGATAATAAGAATATTCACCTCTTACAGTTGTTGTAAGGATTAAAAAGTGTGTTTAAGTATGTGATGCACCAGGCACACAGTAACTGTTCCATAAATATATCATTTTTTTTCCTTTCTACACAAAGATGTTTTGCTTACACACCATAGTTTTATGTCAAATTCACTAGCAATGATATCTCTTGGAAATTAGCAAAATAAAGGGAACCAGAATATACAGGACTGTAGCAAATGGTCCATTAAATAGGTTAAATACACTAACTGACTCAGCAAAAGTTAAGATTAAAACTGTTTCAAATTATATTAATCCCCATAGGGTAGACATTGCCCCTTCTGTTGCATTTTATAACTAATCTGCAGATCCTCAGATTCAACTCACTCTCCTCTGTAGTGAAGTATACAAAGCACAGGGCATGTTACCAGAAAGCCTGAATTTTAATATTCATTTTATCACTGAATAATCGGGTTACCTTGGTAAAAGCATGAGGACTTTCTTAGGCTTTGTTTCTTTATTGAAAAATTAGGATGGTACCTCTTTTTCTCTCTACCTTTCATAGTTGCTATGCAGAAAACAAAGGCATATATACAGATGTGTCACTATAAACTGTAAAGTGTCATAATGTGAAATGTTATTATTCAGGGCCTTTACAGTGGTTTTTGGTACTTCTTTAGTCTGAGGATCTAGGTTACCTGGATTCTTGGAAGGCCATGCTTTGAGGCTGCCATGGGTAAAAACAAAATTAGGTCTTATATTGTGTAAGCTCATGAGATGTGTTACAGTGAGACTCTAAAGTTCCAGCACATGATTGCCACTTTTTTCTTCATTTTTCCCTTTGTTTATAATCATGGCTTTCTGAGTAAACAAACAGACCTTGACAGTCATGTCAAATTTCTCTTTAGTTATTCATATTGTGAACTACTCATACTCATGTTTCAATAAACACTCCTCTTTCCCTGATTTTCAGCCTCAGATGCATTGTGCCACAAAAATTAAGAGGTATAGGTAGCATTAATGATTATGTTTTCATTTATACTATCAGATTTTGAGACCAGGAAAGTAGATTAGTAAGACTAGAGATTATTGTTGAAAATAATTGCATATGACTCCTTTATATTTAAACATTTTTTGACAAGTGACTCTTGTTTTAACCTTTTTAAATGTAGTTTCTTTGGTATCACTAAGCAGTAGAATAGATACTCATTTTCCCTCATAACCCCTGTCCTTGGTATGATCTCTCCTTCTATTAAGAGAAAAAAAAGAATTATATTACATTATTTTCTTTAAAAGATGTTATGTTCTACTTGCCCCAAAATAACTTTATGAAACATGGCCTATAATTGCTCTGACTTCATTCTACTTCACCCAAGCTTAATGTACAAAAAAACATGTATACTAAGAAGTGGGCTAAAAACTTTCATTACATAGTAGTGTCCCATGTTCATAATTGCTTCAATTTACTTTTGTTTTATTTTTTAAATAATAATTCTTTCTATAAAAGTAATATCTATTTGTGCTACAAAGATTGAAGCAAAATTAAAGAAGGTATTAAGGTATAATAAAGAAAACAAAAATAACCTATAATCCAATCACACAGTTTATGTTTTTCTGAGATATTTTCTATTAGACATAAACAATTTCACAGAATTTCAAAGTCACACAAGGTTATTCTGAGACCAGAATAAAATACAGCAAGAATGGGTCATAATTTTGTGGAAGCACTAAAACAAGTTTTCTGTGCCACACACAAAATTACCATACGCTCCTTCTCTCAGTCAAAATGAATGACTGCTACTTCTTTATCAATAGTGGTCTTTTCCTTCCCTACAGATAAGGTTTACAGAGATACACAATCATAGATGCCCCCTCCTCTGCTTTCTGCCAGCATTAAATCTGAAACAAATTTCCTTAGATGTTCCCCAAATTACCTAATCAAAGCCCAAATTCTAGAGTATGTTCTTTCTGAGACTCTCTTACTAAAACTTTCCATGCTTCCCCCTGATGTAGGTTGTCACTTGCTTCAATGAGAAATCCATTCAACATGCTTAAGTACAGATGTGTATATTAACCATGTGTTTCTAATGCTTTAATATTTGAGGACTTACTGTTCCTAAAGGGAATGCCCCATACCTCATGTCAGCCAATTCCTAGAAATAGTAAACAACTCATGAGTGACTGTGCCCTTCATATGCAAATCAATCTAGAGCCCATACCTCAACCACCTCCTTTATGGAGCCCTCACACTCTGTGTCTCTATTAAATAGTCTTAATTACCCAAGAGACAGATGTCAGACAACTAGGTACAGCCCCAGAGTGTTCTGGAATAATTTTAACTAAACTTTAACCTTCTCACTCTCTCTTGCCCATTCTTTCTCACAGAAACTATGGCAAAGTTCCTTATCCATATTTCTCCCTTTGCCTCTGCTCCCGACTGACCCTGATGATTCCCTGAATGGTCCCCTTAGTAGCATACTATGCTAACTTGTTCTCAGAATTTGCAAGTATAAAATCTTACTTTATAAGAGTAATTTATGTATCTGCACATCTTGCCATACCTTATTAAAACAAACCTCATGTACATTGTAAAAACAGTGTATTCTTTTAGCTGGAGAAAATTAAACACACACACACCACACACACACACACACACACACACACACACACACACATACTTATCTCTCTCCAATGTCCTTCTTCAGGTAGCAGGGCAAACCTAGAGAGAATGATAGCTACATGGACTGCTGGTAGGTTTGAATGGAAGTGGCTGGAATTTATTGCATGGATTGCAACTCCTAGTAGCTAAAAACAGTTGGGTAGGTATGTCAAATCTGAGCCAAAGAGAGAGTCAAGGTCAGTCTCAGAAGAGCAGTGTCAAGATCAGAAATAAGGGGAAATTTCTAGAGAAAGCAAACTTCAAGTTCAGAGATGGACTGAGAAAAAAAAGCAAAAAAAAATAATAATAATAAAGCAAAAATGTTCAGGACATTAATCATGAGCAAAGAAGCAGTGCTCTTTATCTGAGGTAGGCACTAAGAAGGTGTCAAAAATCTATATTGAATTTTTAAATAATATGCTTCAACAAATAATATATACTTATTGCTTGACTTTGTGGATTTCATAGCTTTAATTTAGAAAGTATTATTTCATTTCCTAACAATCCAAATAAGAAATTGTCTAACTTTTAACTTTTAATTTTTCTTCTACTAAACAGGAAATGAGAATACTGAACTATGTTTAATACTGAATACATAGCAACCATAATGGCATAAAGCTGTATGGTCTGGCATAAAAGTGTAGACCTGGGCCGTTCCAGACACCCTCAGAAAAGATAGTGGCAGGTGACTTATTTTCCTCATGCTAGCTAGAACATGAAATTCTGAAGATCAAGCAATGTTTTTTTTTGTTCAAATGGAATAATTTCCAAACAATTGGGCCATATATGAGCACATTAAATATTGCTTCCATAAAACATATAACTCAAAATTGAACTATTAGTCATATTTCTATTTAAGACTGTAAGATAATAGCGGGTTCTGCTAAGATCTTTGAATTCAAGAGTATTATTAATGTTGATTTTCAAGTCACTGAAAGATTTTATAAAAATAACATGGATATGTTCTTTTCAGGTAGGATTTTGTTTATAAAATTTGAATATCATCGATAGTTTATTTTTTACCATTAGTCCCTTTAGCAATTTTTTTGTTAAACAGTGACCGTGTTGATATTATATACAGTAATTAATCTAAGCTTAGATTATATCTCTCACATGACAAATGGTAGAGAATTCCGCGCCAATTAATTTGAATACAATATAAGCTCCTAATGAAGACGAATATGTTTCACTAATTTTTTATATGCTGCTCAAATATCTGTAGTGACAAAGACTTTCTCTTAAAGCCCCTTTTTCTGATATATTAAAATAAAAGTATTTCTTTCTTCTCTTACTTGCACTCTTTTACTTAAATACTTTTAGATTTCACAGAACTGAGAGTGTATTTCTTTAGGATGTTTACAAAGGTAGCTTGTTTAATAGATATTCTAAACTCTAAGAGGAAACATGTCAGAATATCTCATTATTTATTTGTTTAACATGTAGGATCATAGACCCTTTGTGTCAAAAGCAGGCTGAAAAATTAGTGAAACATGCTTATTGTCACTAGTCTAGTTCATATGGACATTCCAGTCCCTTATGCACATGCCGTCCTTTCAAATATTTGAAAACTGTTTCACAGTTCCCTCATGCAATATAGGTAAATGTTTTGTTTGTTTTTTTACTAAGTCAATGCCTATCCCTGGTTGTCACATTTACTAACGCCCTTTAAAAAAATGTTTAAAACATTCCAGATTTGACCTAAACACTATACTTCTATTTATGTAAACTAAGGATAGCATGAACTTTGTGGGAAACCATGATTTGCTCTTTGGTTCTAATTGAGTTTTCTCAAATAAACTTCACAATACTTTTTATGACATGTCTCCTCAATTCCGTTCTTGTAAGTTAATCTTTTCAAACCTAAATGCATGATTTCCCTTTAATTCAATTAAGCTTTATATTTTTATTGCTATCCCAGTATTATTATAAATAGTAATTCTCTAGAAGAGTCATAACCTATTCTTGACCAAATAGTAAATACTTAAACTTTTTCACAGTAAGGTCTGTTTGCAACTACGGAAGTCTGCCAACATAGTGCAAAAGTAACCATATACAATTTATAAACTAATAGGTGTACTAGTCCCAATAAAATTTATTTACAAAAAATATATGGTGAGCAAAATTCGGTTCATCTTTAGTTTGTGATGCTCTGCTCTAAAATGTTGTACATATAACCTGTCTTCAGTCTTCTGGAAGAAGTCCAAAGATTTCCTCAAATCTTAAAACCTCTGGTCTCCAAATGATAAACATGTACTTTAGAACTCTATATATGTTCTTGCTAGCTTATATTCATTTTCATATAGGATGACAGTCCCAATTTCTGCTTATTATCTCAGTATTCTGTCTCATTAGGACCCTCTTCACGCTCAAAAGTCTGTTAGTTGGTTAAAACTATATGGTTACTCTACTAAACCATATGGATATGGTTTCTCTAAGTCCAGAGAAGTTTCTAGAATTTTGAAATTATTGAATATCTTCTATCAAATTTTAAGGCAAGTAATATTCTAAGACAAGCACCTTTCAAATTTTTTCTTCTCTATTTAGTTAAAAATTGGCAGATTAAAGAGATGAAAGAAAAAGGGCTATTTTGCTGAACCAAAAGGTGGTTTAAATTATTGATGTATTAAGAGAAATTCAGGGGCAAAAAATAGCCCATAGAGGAAATAAGCACTTGCAGTCAGAAAACATTACTGAGACAGAAATAAAGAGAATCACACACACACACACACATTGGTCTCTGTTTAGGAGCATTACCACAAAAATTTGTGGTTTTTTTCAACACTTAGTTCTGTGCAGAAGAGAAGAAAAATATTTAAATTTCTATATCTCTTGAGGATGTCAGAAATTAAAAACAAAAGAATGCCAAGATTTTGAGATACTGTTGCGACAGGCTGATGGCTACATGGGTCTTCATTTTTAATACTACATGCTCTAATTCATCTAGAAATCTACTTTATAAATAGAGGTTGAGATAAATCTGCCTCTAAGGTGAATAGGGTTCTAGATCTTTTCTTCCATTAGCTAGCTATGTTAATTTTGCAAGCCATTTCCCCTCTGGGGCTTAAGCTACCTCATTTCATCAAAGTATAATAAATTAGTGTCCTCCAGTAGCATATTGGATTGAGAATATCAAGACAAGATGGAGCTTGGAAATGCTGGAATATATATAGATACAGATTCAGATATAGATATAGATTACTATTTTTATTATTTTTTTGTGTGATCTTTGGGGGCTAACCTTAAAGCTCTGTCCTTAACCGATTCTGATGCAAACTGCTCTGATTCTTTTTTGTCTGTATCCCCACAGAGTAAGTTTAGTATGCTGGTCTGAAATTCTTCATTTACTTCAAATTTTAGAACAGTTTGATTTCCAAATTCATGAAGTCATTCAAGACTAAGCATCTCCACCTTATAACCCAGAAATATTTTAAGAACCTGAGTTGGTGTTCTATTTCATTTACAAAAGTGTGCACATGGGGTTATAAAACATGCTAAGCATTTTTTCTCTACCAGTTATCATAATGCAAATTCAACAGGAGCAGCTGTTTCCAGTTGGAGCTTAGCTATAATTTATCTTTATTAGCTAAGATACAGGTGTTTTATCCCAAAAGAACTATTCTTTGTCTGATGCTAATCTAAACTTTTAAAAATTGGATTATTTCTCCAAAGCTTGAAATATTAGATGAATTTAATTAATCAATAATATCAATGTCTTCTGTTGTATCCTTGCTTCATGATTACAAAGCCCTCAAGAATCAGGTATGGCTGGTGGTAGCCTTTTTACAGGTGGAAAAACTGAAAGTTCTAAATGTGAAAAGACTGTCTATACTCAAAACAAATTAGTGAAATCACCAGCACTAAAACCCAGAGGAGTTTAAAGGTATTGTGTAATGACTTTTCTTCTTTTGCCTGATTGGATAAACTTTACCTTCATCGGCAACTTGATTTTGTAAATAATAATAATTTAAAGATGAAATTTCAATTATTGCTATAATATAAAATATAGATACGGCTTCTGATCAAGATGGTGAGTAGGTAATGCTGTCCTTGCCTTCTCTCACAACCACATCAAAAATTACAACTAAACTACAGAATAATGACTGAAACTTCCTTAACCTGGTGAAGGAAAAATAACATACAAGTCCAGGAAATGCCAAGTTTCTAAACAAGGTGAAACCCAAAGAGCCCACGCCAAACACATATTTATATCCAAAAGTTAAAAACAAAGAGAGAATCTTAAACAGCAGCAAGAGAAAAATCAGTTGGTTACCTACAAGGAACTCCAATAAAATGTCAGCTGATTTCTCAATAAAACTTTGCAGGCTAGAAGAAATTTGCACAAAGTATTCAACATGATGGAAAGCGGGACCTACAACTAAGATGTTCTACCATAAAAGTTATCATTTAAAATCTAAGGACAGGGAAGAAAAAAATGGCATAGATGATAGAGGCTCTGTCAATCCATCTGGAAACCAAATCAAAGTAGTGATGGAAACAAAAGCAGCAGCAAGGAAACTCACCTGGATCTAGATGAACAATGCCATACAATGAGGAGAAGTCCAAAAAAGCACCATGCAATGCAAAGGTAGGACGGAGAGAGACGTGGGGGGCTCCAGTCCAAAAAGCTGAGTGAGATGGAGACTGCTAGCAGCAGCAACGGCAGAACCTCTTTAAGGAGTTGCTTCTGTGAGTGGATGTTTGCGGTGATGAACCTGCTCTCTCTGAGCACCCGTGCCGATCGGCTGCACGCAGGGCACAAGGGACTACAGGGAAGACACGGTCGGAATGAGGGCCATGGGAGACTCACTCTGTACAGAAGTGCCGGAAGTATCCATTGTTTCCTATTGAGTTCTCCCCGTTCCCACTGCGCAGACACCAGTGCCACCATAGCCATAACATCATCAAACTGGATAACAGAGGTTGTTCTGCCCAGAGGATTCCCTGAAACCCTCTCCCACAACTCATGGCTCCACCCATCACATCCAGTTATAGCCCTCAGCGAGTCAGGTGCTCCTTGCTGAGCAGCACCTAGACTCATAATGGAGTAGCTGGCCTCAGTTCCGGTGTGGCCTTCTGAGCAACTATAAGCACAGCATCTGTGATTACTTGCTGAAATCTTAACAGTGACCCCAGAGGGTAGAGGCTTGGGCAAATTTGGCCTGCAGCTGAAGCCCTCTCAGGACTGTGCCACTGGACACCTATTTCACAAATCCACAATAATAAGACTGTGGTGACTTAGGAGCTTTGCTTATAGTACATAGAAAAAACAGACATGGAAAGTCACCAAAATGGGGAAGACAAAGAAGCAGAAGCCATATAAGAGAAAAGAATAGAATCCAGATATAATGGAGCAAGTAATCTAAAACAGATGCAGAGTTCAAAACACTGGTTAAAGATGCTCAATGAACTTTTGGAAGTGTGGAGAATTTCAACAAAATATAAAAAACATAAAAAATGGAAATAGAAATTATAAAAGGGAACCATTCTGAAATGAAGAATGCATTATCTGAGATGAGAAGTAAATTAAATGGAACAAAACAAAGTGAAAAGAAGAGGATCAAATGACCTATCTAGAGAACAGGAAAGCCAATCAGGACACTCAATCAGAATGGCAAGAAAAATGATGCCAAGACTAAAAATAATCTAAGGAGGATATAGGACACCTTTAAGTCTCCAAATATTCATCTGATTGGCATAACAGAAAAAAATCAAGATGTTTGAACAGCTTTTTGAAGAAATAATGATGGAAAACTTCCCTAACCTGGTGAAGGAAATGGACACAAAACCCCAGGAATGTCAGAAAATTCCAAAAATCAGGGATTCAAAGAGGCCTACACCAAGATGCATCATAATTAAAATGCCAAGGTTAGAATACAAAGAAAGAATATTAAAAGCAAGAGAAAAACAAATAATTACATATAAGGGAACATTCATAAGACTGGAAGCTGATTTCTCACAATAAACTATGCAGGACAGAAGGGTTGGCAAAAAAAAAAAAAAAATATTATAATATATATAATATATATATATAATATATATATTCAACAGGTTGAAGACCAGGATCTGCAATCAAAAATAATTATCCATCAAAGCTATCTTTTAGAGTTGAAGGACAGAAAAGAGATTCCCAGACCAAAAAAAAAAAAAAAAAAGCTAAAGGAGTTTATCACCACCAAGCCAGTAGTACAGGAAATTTGGAGGGACTTCTTTAAGAAGAAAAAAACATGTATCAAAAACAGAAATAAAGAATGGTAACAACTACATTCCTATCAATAATTACATTAAATGAAAAAGAATTAAGTGCTCCAACCAAAAGACAGAATGGCTGAAAGGATAAGAAAACAAACCCATACATATAAAAAGGAAAAAATGGAAAAAGATATTGCTTTGATGGACCTAGAAGGTATTTAAGTCAGACAGAGAAAGATAAACACTATATGATTCACTTATATACAGAATCTAAGGAATAAAAAGAACAAACTAATCAAAAACAGACTCAAAAATATAGTGGACAATTTGGTGTCGGACAGAGAGAGGAAGGTTTTGGCGTACTGGGAGAATGGGATGAAAGGCAAAAGAAAGTACAAATTAGTAGCTAAGGATAGTCATGAGGATTGGGAGCACGGCATAGGGAATACATTAGCATTAATATTTTGGCTAGGTGGAGATTCAGGGGAGAAGGTGCAATGTGGGATCGTTTTGTGAACTACATAGACATCTAACCAATGTACTGTATACTAGAAAGTAAATAAAAATGATGATTCAAAAATTAAAATCTAAGGAGAGATAAAGAGCTTTCCAGACAAGAAAAAGCTAAAGGAGCTCATCATTACTAAGCTAGTATTACAGGAAATGTTAAAGAGACTTCTACTTCTGTAAAAAAGAAAAACAAGAAAAAAAAGATCTAAAAAATACAAATAAAAAAATAACAAAAACTACATATTTGTAAACAATTACTTTAAATGTAAATGGATTAGGTATTCCAATCAAGATGGAGTGGCTGAATGGATAAGAAAACAAGACCCTTACATATACTGTCTACAAAACACTCAATTCAGATCAAAAGACACACAAAGACTGAAGGTGAAGGGATGGAAAAAGTTACTTTATGAAAAATAAAACAAACAATCATAAAGCTGGGGTACCAAAACTTATACCAGATAAAATAGACTTTAAAACAAAGCCTAAAACAATAGACAAAGAAGGACCCAGTCATCCCACTTCTGGGTATTTCTGAAAAACTCAAAACCCTACTTTGAAGGTATGTATGAGTCTATATGTTCATTGCAGCATTATTAACAGTAGCCAAGATATGGAGGCCACCTGGATGTCCATAAAGAATCAGAGAATAGAGAACACGATGACATGAGGGATCTCCATGGAACTCTTCCCTTGAAATAACAACAAGCTGAACATCTATAACTCAAGAATAATACCCAACCTGCACACAAGCATGTAGAAATATCTATACATCAGAGCATCCAAATGGGGGGCAAATCCACACAAGACTGCTAGGCACCTTGGGGCTCCCTGTAGGAATAGAGGAGGGGACATTTCACAGCTGGGTCTTGAGCCATTGAAGCACAGAGAACTGCTGCCTGAGTAATCAGCTTATTCCATGCAGTAAGAGCCCAGGGTTCAGTGTAGAGAGCAGGGCATATACTGAGTAGCGAGGAGCAACAGCTGTGGCTTGGCTTCATTCCCCCCAGAAACCCAGACCATGCTCTCTCAACCCCATAGCCTCACAGAGCTAACACCACTGAGACTGTTCAATGAGTACTGAAACATACACTACAGCTGGTACCAGAGACAGGTGTAGTGATATCAAAGTAAGACAGCTGAAACCTTGGAACATCACTAAGTGAAGGAAAACAGCCACTCACACCATAGACCTTTCTCAATCAACACCACTCCCACCCAGTCAGGTTGAGTCTGAAGGGAGCAGCAAGACATTATATCTGATTTTGGGCAGTAACAGGACTTTAGGACCTCTTCAGAGACTCAGACCTCATCGTCCATTGCACCTTTTCACAGGAGTGAAGCCCTGGGACTGAGGGACCTGGTCACAGAGGCACGCAGGCAAATACCAGAGAGGATAGGGCATTTTTAGCTTCAAAGTAGAGATCCAAGAGCCTTGGACATCACCTACTGGAAGTCAAAAAAAAACCCCTTCCTATCAACCTCTTAAAGAGAGATCACTAATAATAAATTTTCATTTTCAAAAAATGCAGAATACAACCCATCAATTCCCAGGAGTAGAAACAGTCCATCAAACACCATGAACTACCAAGGCGACAAGGCATCTCAGAAAGAAAGTAAACAATCTCCATAAAATAAGCCCAAATACATAGAGATATGCAATTTAAATCACAAGTAATTTACAAGTGAATTACAAGTAATAGCAAGTGTTGGAGAGGATGCTGAGAAAAAGGAACCTTCATACACTGCTGGTGGGACTGCAAATTGGTACAGCTACTATGGAAAACAGTATGAAGGTTTCTCAAAACACTAAGAATTAAAGTACCATAATCCAGCAATTCCTCTACTGGGTATTTATGCCCCTCACCCTCCCCATCCCCCGCCAAAAAAAAAACTGAAAACATTTATCCAAAGAGATATATTCACCTTGGCCAGGACATGGAAGTAACTGAATATGTCCTACAATAAATGATTGGATAAAGAAGATCTAGTACATATATACAATAGAATACTACTCAGCTATAAGAAGATATGAAATACTGCCATTTGTCACAACATGGATATATCTTGAAATAATCCTTCTAAGCCACATAAGTCTATAGAAAAAGTTGAAAACCACATGATATCACTCGTATGTGGGATATAAATCTAAAAGCAAGAAACAAATATGACAAGCAAATAGAAACTCATGAACATGGACAGTAGACTCGTGGTTATCAGAAGGAGGGAAAGGAGTGGGGAGGTAGATGGAGGTTAAAGGGGTCAGATATGTGGTGATCTATCTATGGTTGGTGAATACATATTGCAATATAAATACAACATACTGTTGAATTGTACACTTGAAACTTATCACTCTTTAGAATATGTACCATAAGGAATTTTATCTTTAGATGATGCAGCCATTTTTCTGGTGTGCACTGAGCAGTACGCATTTCTGAATGAAGAAATTGACACTATGTTCTATCATGATCCAAAGGAGATATGCACCACCAAGGTTTTTAAATTATATAATAGTTTGTAGTGAAGATTCTGGTAACATTACTTGAGGTATGATCCTTGCTCAGTATCTGGCTAACTTGGGTTCACATTCTCTGAGCCTCAGGTCCTCATTTAAAGTTTTGGGAATTAGCAGTACTTAAATCATATAGTGTTTATCATAATTAAATAAAATACTACATAGAAATGTCTTAGCACAAGGCCTAGGACATGGTAAATGCACAAAATGATAACTGTTATTACCATTCTTACCTGTTATATATTAAATTAACTGCTTTTTAAATTCCTTTTCCAAATTTAATTCTTTTAAAAAATTTATATATTGAAGTTCTAACCCCAGTATCTCAGAATACGACAATTTTAATATAACTTATTTTCATTATTTTCATATTATTATTTTCATATAACTTTTGCAAAATTATATCATTGCAGACATAATTCATTAACTTAAAAATAGAGCATAGTGAAGGAAGTTTGTCCCCCAATCCTCTATAAGTGTCCTTACAAAAATGGAAATTTGGACCCAGACATGCACACAGGGAAAATGCGATATGAAGATTGGAGTTATGTTTTCACAAGGAAAGAAACTATCAGAATGTAGGGGAGAAACCTGGAACAGAACTTTTCTTTGGAAGAAACATTTCCCTCACAACACTTTGGTTTTCTAGCCTGAAGAAGTGTAACACGATACAGTTCTAAGACATTCAGTTTGTGTTACATTGTTATAGAAGCCCTAGAAAACAAATGCACACAAATATACATGAGTCAGATTCAGAGCCCCTTTTGATCCATACAATAATTATCAACACCTTATCTCTAGAGGGATGGCAGAAATTAGGTGGAGGAAGAAAGAAAAGACTTTCCCTTTCTTTCTGCAGATAAGCTTTTTACTCAAAGAATATAATTCTGTTATAATTAAATGAAGCATAATAGTATCCTCAATTCAAGACCAAAAGCTATCTGTCCTCCTGAAAGCAAAGCCTGCAGGGAAACAGAGAGAATGATCATTCAAGGTATGTGAATCTCTGACAATGTGGCATAAACATGAGCAAGGAAGCACATTGTGATAATGGTGCATTTCTTTTGCATGACATTTGACATAATGGTAATAATGCATGTATAACAATTACTTGCTTGCTAAGTGCCAGTGTCCTTGACCAAATAAATCATGCTTACTCAAACTTTAATTCTGAGTAACAGCTGCACCCAATCTGACAATATATTCATATATAACTTTAAAAGGAATATCAGGTAATTAATATACTTTTTTAAAATTCAGATACTAATTTTGTATGAAATATTTGATTGATGAAGACAAACCAATTTTTCTTTCGTCTGTTATAATTGAAAGAACACGTAATTTTTTTATTTAAAAATTTTAAATTAGCTTCAAGTATACAGTAATTGTTTACACATTTTATACAGTTTATAAAACTATCTCCCTGGTTACTCTACCTTCCCTCTGGCTCTACAAATAGTCAGTATATTACTAATGTCTACATTCTAGTATTTTATATTGACCTACTCTTGAGAATAAAATTCTCGATAAAATTGAAAACAATTTAAAAATATGTTCCTTAAGTATAATGTTGGCTGAGGGTTTCATATGTGATGTTTATTATATTAAGGTACTTTTCTTCTATAATGATTTTATTAAGTATTTTGATAATAAATGGATGCTGAATCTTGTTGAAGGCTTTTTCTGCATCCATTGATAAAAATCATATGATTCTTATTTTTTAATTTGTTTATGTGGTGTATCACATTAATCAATCTGCATATGTTGAAGCGTCCCAGTGCCTCTGGGATGAAGCCCAATTGATCATGGTATATAATCTTTTTAACATATTGCTATATTTAGTTAGCTTGTATCTTATTTAAGATTTTTGCATTTGTGTTCATGAGAGATATCGGTTTGTAGTTTCCTTTTTTCTGTTATCTTTACAAGGTTTTGATATCAAAGTAATATTGGCCTCATAAAATGAGTTGGGAAGTATTGCCTCCTCTTTGATTTTTGGAAGAGTTTGAGGAGAATAGGTATTATATCTTCTTTGAATGTTTGGTACTATTCACGGTTGAAGTGATCTGGTCCTGGCCCAGAGACACAGGGATGGTTCTACATATGCAAATAAATTAATGTGATACACCAAATAAACAAATTAAAAAATAAGAATCATATGATCATATCAATGGATGCAGAAAAAAGCCTTCAACAAGATACAACATCCATTTATGATCAAAACACTTAAGAAAAATCAGTTTGGAAGAAAGTACCTTAACATAATAAAGGCCATATATGACAAACCTTCAACCAACATTGTACTTAATGGTGAAAAACTAAAAACCTTCCCTCTCAGATCAGGAACAAGGCAAGGCCATCCACTATGCAATGTTATTCAATTTAACAGTTGAGGTCGTAGTGAGTACAATCAGACAAGAAAGATACAAAAGGCATCTTAATAGAAAACAAAGAAGTCAAACTGTCACTACTTATGGAAACATGATTCTCTATATAGAAAACCCTAAAGACTCCGCAAGAACAATACTAGAAAAAATAAGCAAATATTAGTAAAGTTTCTGGATACAAATCAATGTTCAAAAAACCATAATGTTCCTATACTCTAATAAAGAAGTGTCAGAAAAAGAAATGGAAATATAATTCCTTTTTCAATTGTAATGAACAGAATATAATACCTCAGAATAAATCTACCAAAACATGTGAAGACCTATATAATGAAAAACTACAAGACTCTGTTAAAAAATCAAAAAATATTATAAAAAAATAGAAAGATATTCTGTGTTCTTGGGTTAGAGAATAGATCAACATAGTTAAAATGACTGTATTACCTAAAAGCATTACCTAAAGCATCATCAAAAATCCCATCTGCATTTTTTAATGAAATAGAACAAAAAGCATCAATATTTCGTATGGAAGCACCAAAGACCCCGAATTGCCAAACCCATCACTGAGAAAAAAAACATGCCGGAGCATCATTCACCCAACTTCAAATATACTACAAGCAGCAGTAATCAAAATAGCATGGTATTGGCAGCAAAACAGACACACAGACCAGTGGAACAGAAATGAGAGTCCAGAAGTAAACCCATATTTATATGGGCAAATAATTTTCGACAAAAAAGCCAAAAACATAGAGTGAGAAAGGAAAGCCTCTTCAATAAATGGTGCTGGACAAACTGGATAACCACCTGCAAAAGAATGAAACTAGACTGTTGTCTGTCACCACACACCAAAATTAACTCAAAATGGACTAAGGAACTGAATATAAGTCCTAAACAATAAAGTGCATAAAAGAAAACATAGCAATGAAACTCAAGGACCTTGGCTTAAAGAGCATTTTATGTATTTGACCTCAAAGGCAAGAGAAGTAAAAGCTAAAATAAAGAAGAATGGAACTGCATCAAAGTATAAAGCTTCTGCTCAGCAAAAGAAATCATAAACAAGGTAAAGAGACAACCACCAAATGGGAAAATATATTTGAAAGCAATGCCTCCAATAAGAGCCTTTTATCTAAAATATACAAAGAACTCATACAACTCAATAACAATAACAACAAAAAACAAATTATCCATCAAAAAATTGGCAGAGGATCTGACAGACACTTCTCCCTAGAGGACATACAAAATGGCCAAAAATATGAAAAGATGATCAACAACACTAGTTATTAGGGAAATGCAAATCAAAACCACAATGAGATTCCATCTCACATCTGTTAGAATAGCTGTTATCAACAGACAAATAATAACAAATGTTGGAGGACGTGGAGAAAAAGGAACCTTATACACTGCTAATGGAACTGCAAATGCGTACAGCCACTATGGAAAACGGTATGAAGGTTCCTCAAAAAAACTAAGAATTGATCTACCATATGATCCAGCAAACTCTCTCCTGGGTATTTACCCCAAAGGCTCGAAAATCCATATCCGAAAAGATATTTGCACACCAATGTTCATAGCAGCATTATTCACAGTGGCCAGGACATGGAAGCAACCGAAGTGTCCTACGATAGATGATTGCATAAAGAAGCTGTGCTACATATATACAATGGAATATTCTCAGCCATAAGAAGAGATGAAATACTTCCATATGCGACAACATGGATGACCTCAAGATAATCGTGCTAAGCAAAATAAGCCAGATAGAAAGAGTTGAAAATCACACAACTCATATGTGGGATATAAACCTAAAAGCAACAAATGAACAGGATAAACAGACTCATGGACATGGAATATAGACTAGTGGTTACTAGAGGGTAGGGGGAGGGGCTAGGGGAAATGTTGACGAGGTAAAGGGGATCAAATATGTGGTGACAGGAAGAAATCTAAGTATGGGAGGTAAAAACACATGCTACAAATTATATCTCCATGTCTATTCTGCAACTATCCATTTTTACTTCTTAATCCTTTTGCCCTTTTTCACCATTCCCCACAATTGCCCTCCCTCAGTAGCAATCCAAATATTCTCTGTATCTATGAGTTTATTTATGCATTTGTTGTTGATGATGATGATGTTCTTTTAATTCCACGTGTACATTAAATCATGTGATATTTTTTTCTTTCTCTGTCTGACTTATTTCATTCATCACAGTACCCTCTAGGCGATCAAGGCAATATCTTATTCCATCTCCTTCCTGTTAGTGTGCATGTGTCTTTTAATCTGAAGTGAGCCTCTTCTAGATAGCATAGTAGGGGTTCTTGTTTTCTTATCCGTTCAGCCACACTCTCTTTTGGTTGGAGCATCTAATTCTTTTCCATTTTAGTTACGTGTTTAGGAATGTATTCATTGCCATTCTTTATTCATGTTTGGCTACACGTTTTTTGTGTTTTTTTTTTCTTCTTCTTAAAGAAGTCTCTCTAACATTTCCTTTATATACTGGCTTGGTGTTGTAAATTCCTTTAGCTTTATTTTTGTCTGGGAAGTTCTTTATCTGTCATTCGACACTAAATGATAGTTTTTTCTGGATAAAATATTCTTGCTTGTGGATACTGGATTTTCATCACGTTGGCTATTTTGTGCCAAGCTCTTCTGTCCTTCATAGTTTCTTTTGAGAAATCAGCTGCCATTTTGGGTGTTCCCTTGTAGGGAACTAACTGCTTTTCTCTTACTGCTTAAAAGTTTCTCTCTTTGAATTTAACCTTTGGCACTTAAATTATGATGTGTCTTAGTGTGGGCTTCTTTGGGTTCCTGGTTTGGGGGACTCTCTGAGCTTCCTGGGTTGTACGTCTATTTCCTTTCCCAGCTGAGAGAAGTTTTCCATCAATTTTTTTCAAATAGCTCTTCAACTTTTTGTTTTCCTTCAGGTACCCTTATGACACAGATTTTTTACACTTTACTTGTGTCCCATAGGCTCCTTAAATTATTAGTATAGTCTTGGCTTTCTTTTTCTTGCCATTCTGATTGTCTGTACATGCTTCTCCATCCTGCATATTGATAGTTTTTTTCCTCTTCTTCCTCCTCCACTCCACTGATTCCCTCAAATTACTCTTCATCTCAGATAATGTGTTCTTTATTTCTGACAGATTCCCTTTTATAATTTCCATTTCCATTTTAATGTTTTTTACCTTTTTGTTAAAGTTCTCACTGAATTCATCTACTCTTCCCTAAATTCATTGAGCATCTTTATAACCAGTGTTTTGAACTCTTGCACCTCTGAGATTGCTTGATTCCATTATTCCTAGATCTCTGTTCTGTTCTCTCATATGGTTTTGCCTTCCTCTTCCAAGTTTGGCCACCTTTCTTTGTCTGTTTCTATGTACTAAGCAGAGCTCCTAAGTCTCCTGGTCTAATTAGTGCGGCTTGTATAGTAGGTGTTCAGTGGTGCAGTCCCAAGATGGGTTCTCCATCGGGCCAAGTTGAGACCATGTGCACCAAGCATGTGCACCTCTGCAGCCACCCTGTTAAGATTCAGGAAGCAATTCACAGATTGCACTTATAGTTGCCTCAAAAGGCCACACCAGAAAACGAGGTCAGCTGCCACGAGTATGAGTCCTGGAGTTGGCTCAGCATGGGGTATCTGACTCACTGAGGATATACTTGGATTGGCTTGGGTGGGGCCAAAAGTTTGGGGAGGCAGAGTTTCAGGGAATCCTCTGGACCAGGAGACCTCTGTTCTCCAGTTCGAAGGCGTCTCAGTTATGCCGGTGCTGAGTTCACCCTCTGGGAGCAAGGAGCGTTCAACAGAGCAAATGGATACTGCCTGCACTTCTGCCAGAAGAAAGCCTCGCCTCCGCCTCCCTCCGCACTCAGTGTCCCCCTGTGAAGTCCCTGGTGCCCTCTGAGCAGCCGACTGAGTGCTGGTGTGCAGAGCGAGCAGGTCCATCACTGTTGAAAGTCTGCTCCCACACAATAGCCACTTTAAGAGTGTCTACAGCTGCCAGCTGCTGCTCCCATAGCCTCTGTCCACTCAACCACTAGGACAAGGCAGCCTCACATCTTGTCCCCTCCTACCTCCACCATTGCAGGGATTTCTTATTTCTTTCCCTAGTTGTAGTGCTTCTATTTTTTAGATCTTACATAAATTTGCTTGTTACTTTTTCCATGTTTCTGTCACAACTTTGATTTGGTTGCAGAGGAATGAAAAATGCCTCTTGTCATCTTCACCATTTTCCCCTGTCTAGAGTATATGTGGTTTTAATGTTACTGCTTTTAAATATTAATTAACATCAACATGGTGCTATATAAATTAGAACCCATGCAGTGTCCAATTTTACCAATGAATTGATTGAAAATGAAATAATAAAACAAACAAATTAGTTTCACTTCACATATCCAAAATCAATATTTTCAATGCTTTTACTTTTACAACAAAATAAGTGTTAAACTACTGTGACAAAATATTGTTGAGTTACTGACTGAATTCCAACATTAATTCTCAGATAACAACTGGGAATCCTATAATTTCAATTGATTTCTGAGTGTTAGATCCTGCAAGTAAAGGACGATTCCCCAACAAGTCTGCCTTTACTTCAGATTCCATCCCATAACTCGGTTCCCAGGATACACTAACTTCTGCCCTGCTGGCTATAAATTTGAACTTTTTAACAACCCCTCAAGTTTTATAATTCACTAGAGGGAAGCACTATACTTATAACTATGATTTTATTGAAAAGATTCAAAATGAATAACCAGATAAGGAGATTAAAGGGCAAGGGTCTAGGAGGGTTCTGTACAAAACTTTTCTGTTCCCTGAAGTCAAGTTGTGTCACTTTTTCAGTAAATTTTCAGATTGTATATGGGATTTCATTACAAAAGCATGATTAATTAAATAACTGGCCATGTGATTGAACTCAATATTCAGCCTCCCTTTCCTGTCTGAAGGTCAGGCTACTGAAAGTTCCAACCCACTAATCTTGTGTTTGGCCTTTTTTGATGACCAGCTCCCATCTTGATGAAGTCTAGTTGCTACCATGCGTCACTTTTAGCTTAACACAAGATTCTCCTATTACTAAGAAAATTTTAAGATTTTTTTTGAGGTACAATTGACATATAATATGTTATATTAGTTCAAGTATACAGCATAACGATTTTGCATATCTGTATCCACTGTGAAATGATTACCACAAGTCTAGTTACCATCTTCACCATAAGAAGTTTACAAATTATTTTCTTGGACATTATTTTTAAAGTAAAATCTCTTGACTAATTTTAAATATCTTACAATATATATATTATATTATAATACTACAGTACCCTGCTATAAATTACATTCCTGATGACTTATTTATTTAATAACTGGAAGTTTGTACCTCTTGACCCCCTTTACTAAGTTTATCCAGCCCCTAACCCTCTTCCCCCTGGTAACCACCAATTTGTTCTCTTTATCTATGAGGTTATTTTTTTTGTTCATTTTTTTAGAATCCACATATATGATTAAAATTATTGGTATTTGTCTTTCTTCATTTAACTTATTTCACTTAGCATAATATCATCGAGATCCATCTATGTTCTCACAAATGGCTAGATTTGTTTTTTCTATAGCTGATAGTATATCATTGTATATATATTCCACATCATTTTTTTTTTTTAAATCTATACGTGCATTGAGAGCACTTAGTTTATTCCACATCTTTGGCTATTGTAAATAATGTTGCAATAAACATAAGGATGCATGTATCTTTTGGAATTAGTGCTTTCATATTATTTGAATAAGTACCCAGAAGTGGTATTGATGGGTCATTATAATGCTATTCATAATTATTTGAGGAATCTCCATGCTACTTTCCATAGTGGCTACATCAGTTTACATTCTCACAGTGTATGAGAGTTCCCTTTTCTCCACATCTTTCTATAACACTTGTTGTTACTTTTTTTTTGAAATAGACATTTTAACAGGTGTGAAGTAATATCTCATTGTGATTTTGATTTGTATTTGCCTGATAATGAGTGATTAACAGCTTTTCATGTATCTTTTGGCCATGTTTATATATCTGAAAAATGTTTATTATATCCTCTGCTCAAATTAGTTGGGTTGTTTTTCTTTCTGGAATATAAAGTTCTTTTTAATTATAGTTGACATACAATAAATATTATGTTAATTTAGATGTGCAACATAGTGTTTTGACATTTCCATACCTTACAAGTGATTGCCTGATAAATCTAGTACCCATCTGTCACTGTACAGAGTTATTGTGATATTATTAACTGTATTCCCTATGCTGTACATTACAACCTCATGACTTATTTATGTTATAACTAAAGATTAGGCCTCTTAATCCCCTTCACCTTTTGTCACATTCTACCCACTGTGCAACCCTCTGGCAACTATCAGTTTATTCTCTGTATCTGAGTCTGTTTATTTTGTTTTGTTTGTTCACCTGCTTTTTTTTTAGATTCCACACATAAGTGAAATGATACAGTATTTTCTTTCTGATTTCATTTAGCATAACACACTTGATCCATTCATGTTGCCGCAAATGGCAAAATTTATTTTTTATGGCTGAGTAATATTCCATTGTATAGATATATACATCTTTTTTTTTTTTCATTCATCTATCAATGGGCACCTGGGTTGCTTCCATATCAAGACTATTGTAAATAATGTTGCAATGAACATAACGGTGCATATATCTTATTAAATTAGTTTATTTTTGTTTTCTTAGGATAAATGTTCAGAACTAGAATTGCTGTATCATATGGTAATTCTATTTTTAATTTTTTGAGGAATCTTTACACTGTTTTTCATAGTATTCCACTAGTATACAATCTCACCAACAGTGCATAAAATCTCTTAGTTTGTTTTGTTGTTGTTGTTCTTTCTTAGATTCCACAAATAAATCACATATAAAATCATATGGTATTTATCTTTCTTTGTCTGACTTATTTCACTCAGCATAATAACCTCTAGATCCATCCATATTATTGCAAATGACATGATTTCATTTTTTTAATGACTGGGTAATATTCTATTGTATGTAAGAACCATAACTTCTTTTTTAAATTTTATTTTTTTAGTTTCAAATATACAGTACATTGGTTAGACATTTATATAGTTTATAAAATGTTCCCCCTAATTGCTCTTCCTCTCTTCTTACTCTCCACCTAGCCATTATATTAATAATAACAGCATTCCCCATGCTGTCCTCCCCATCCCTGTGACCATCTATCAACTACTAATTTGTACTTCCTTAACCCTTCACCCCTTTCTCCCAGCCCCCCACACCCATCTCCTTTAGCCATTATCAGATTGTCCTCTGTATTTGTGAGTCTGTTTTTGATTAGTTTGTTCTTTTTGTTCCTTAGATTCTGCTATGAGTGAAATTATATGGTATTTATCTTTCTCTGTCTGACTTATTTCACTCAGCATAATAACCTCTAGGTTCATCTATGTCACTGCAAATGGTAGGATTTTATTTTTTTATGGCTTAGTAATATTTCATTGTATATATGAACTATAACTTCTTTATCCAATCTTCTGTTTATGGGAATCTAGTTTGCTTCCATAATGTGGCTACTGTAAATAGTGCTGCCATGAACATAGGGATGCATAGATCTTTAAGGATTATTGTTTTGGTTTCCTTTGAATAAATACCCAGAGCACCATTTATTGAAGACTTTTCCCCATTGTATATTTTTGCCTCATTTGTTGTAAATTTAATTGATTACATAAGCATGGGTTTACTTCTGGTTTCTCTATTCAATTCCATCTGTCTATGTGTGTTTTTGTGTTAGTACCATACTGTTATAATTACTATAGCTCTGTAATATAGTTTGAAAGCAGAGAAAGTATGGTCTCCAAATTTAATTTTATTTACTTCTGCTCTAGCCTTTATTATTTTCTTCCTTCTACTAACTTTGGGCTCTTTTTATTCTTCTTTGTCTAGTTTCTTTAGGTGTAAGTTTAGATTATTTGAGATTTTTTTATTTCTTGAAATAGACCTATATTACTATAAACTTTCCCCTTAGAACAAATTTGCTATGTCCCATAGATTTTGTAATGTTTCATTTTCATTTGTTTCAAGGTATTTTTAAAAATATTTTCTTTAATTTCTTTACTAACCCATTTATTATTTAGTAGCATGTTGTTCAGCCTCTACACATGCATGTTTTTTTTTTTTTTCAGTTTTTCTGTTATAACTGATTTCTTGTTGCATACTCTTGTGGTCAAAAAAGATGCTTAATTCCACACTTTTTAAATTCATTGAGACTTGTCCATAACCTAACATGTGATGCATCATTGAGAATGTTCATGTGCACTTGAAAAGAATGTGTATTCTATTTTGGGGGGATATAATCTTCTGTATATATCTATTACATCTATTTGTTTCATCACATAAGGCAATATTTTCTTGTTGATTTTGTCTGGATGATATATCCATTGCTGTAAGTGGAGTATTTAAGTTCCCTACAATTATTGTATTACTCTCAATCTCTCCATTTATGTTTTTTAGTATGCGCTGTATGTATTTCGGTGTTCCTATGTTGGGTGCATGGACATTTGCAAGTGTTATATTATTTTCTTGGAATGATCTCTTTACCATTATGCCATACAATTGTCTCTTGTTACAGTTTGTTTAAAAGTCTATTATTTATTTTAATTTTAATTAAATTTATTCATGACATTGTGTAATAACATTATATAGGTTTCAACTGTAAAATTCAATATATTATGTCATCTGTATACTGAATTGTGTGTTCACTATCCAAAGTTAAATTTCCTTCCATTGTTATGTATTTGATCTCTTTTATCCTTATTTAACTCCCCTTCTCCTATTTTTTGTGGTAGCCACTAAACTCTTGTCTGTGTGTTGAGTCCCTATTTGATTGCCTTGTTCACTTGCTTTCAGTTTTGTAACCCACATCTAAGTGAAATCATATGGTTCTCAACTCTTTCTTTCTGACTTATTTCACTTAGCAAGATGATATCAAGATTCATACATGTTGTTAAACATGACAATAGTTCATCTTTTCTTATGTCTGAGTAATATTCCATTATATATATGTACCACATCTTCTTTCTTCAACCATCTATCAAAAGGCACTTCAATTGTTTCCATGTCTTAGCAAACATGGATAATGCTGCTATGAACATCAGCATGCATATATTTTATGAATAAATGTTTTCAAGCTTAGGAGCATAGATACTCAGAAGAAGGATTGCTGGATCATATGATGATTCTATTCTTATGTTTTTAAGGAACCTCCATACTGTGTTTCATAGTAGCTGTACCAATTTTCATTCCCACCAGCAATGTATGAGGGTTCTTTTTTCCCTACAACCTCTCCACACTTGTTTTTACTTGTCCTATTGAAGATTGCCATTCTAACAAGTGTAAGGCGGTATTTCATTATGATTTTCATTTGCATCTCCGTAAAGCTAAAGAAGTTGAGCACATTTTCATATGCCTGTTTGCCATTTTTATGTTTTCTTGGGAGAAGTGTCTGTTCAGATCTGGTGCCCATTTTTTAATTGGATCATTTGTTTTATTTATTGTTGAATTGTATGACTTTTTTGTATTCATAGTTATTAGGCCCTTATCAGAGGTGTTGTTTGAAGATATCTTATCACATTCAGATAATAGTTTCATTATCTTGTTGATGGTTTCCTTTGCTTTGCAGAAGCTTTTTAGTTTGATGTAGTCCCATTATTTGTTTTGCATTTACTTCCTTTACCTTTTAGGTCAAGTTCATAAAATCCTCTCTAAATCCAAGATCCATAAATCTAGTATCTTTTTTTATTTGTCTATGCAATTTATTGTTTCAGATCTTATATTCAGGTGTTTCATTCATTTTAAGTTAATTGGGGGTATATGTTGACATTCTTTTGCATGTGGCTTTTCAATTTTCCCAACAGCATTTATCAAAGAGGCTTTCCTTTCCCCATTGTGTGTTTTTAGCTCCTTAGTCTAAATTTATTTGCCCATATATATGAATGTTTATTTCTGGACTCTCAATTCTGTTTCATTGGTCTGTGTGTGTGTGTGTGTGTGGTGTGTGTGTGTGTTGTGTGTGTGTGTGTGTTATCTTTACCAGGTTTTGGTACCAGGGCAATGTTAACCTCATAAAATAACTTAAGAAGTGTTGCCTCTTTTTTAGTTTTTTGGAAAAGTTTCAGAACAGGTATTAAATCTTTGAATGTTTAGTAGAATTCATTGCTGAAGCCATCTGGTACTGGATTTTTACATTTGGGAGGATTTAATGATTATTTCAGTTCTATACTGTTGATGGATCTCTTTAGATTTTCCAGTTCTTCATGATTCAGTCTAGGAAGGTTGCATATTTCTAACAATGTGTCCATTTCTTCTAGGCTATTAGATTTAATGTCATATAATTTTTCATAATATTCTTGTATTTCAGTTGTATCTGTCATAATATCTTCTCTTTCATTACTGATTTTGTTTGTGTCCTTTTTCCTTTTTATTTTTTTCAATGAGTCTAGCCAGGGGTTTGTCAATTTCACTAATCTTCTCAAAGACCTAGCTCTTAGTTACATTTATTTTTTTATATTGCATTTTTGTTCTGAATTTCTTGTAATTCTGCTCTAATTTTTATCATTTACCTCTTTTGCTGACTTTTGGCTTCATCTGTTCTTTTTTCTAGTTTCCAAAAATGTAATGTTAAGTTGTTTATTTGGGATCTTTCTCTTTTCTGGAGACGAGCCTGTAATGATGTAAACTTGCCTCTCTTATTACTGCTTTTACTGTGTCCCAAAAGTTTAATATGTTGTATTTTTATTTTTGTTTCTATGTATCTCTTGATCTTTCCTATATTTTTTTTATCACCTCATCATTTTTTAGTAATGGTGTTTATCCTGATGTATTTGTGGTTCTTGCACTCTTCTTAGTTGATCTCCAGTTTCAAAGCATTACAGTCAATAAAGATGCTTGATATAATTTCAATCTTAAATTAGTTGGGGCTAGATTTGTGTTTCAACATATGGTATATCCTTGAATATGTTCCATGAGAAGAATGTATAATCTAATATTTTGAAATGAAGAGCTCTATTAATGTCAATTATATCCAATTAGTCTAATGTGTCATTTAAGGATAATATTTTCTTCTTGATTTTCTATTTGTATAATGTTTTCATAGCTGACAGTGGGGAATTTAGTTCTAGTATAATTGTGTTTTTGTCAGTTTTCCCATTTAGTTCTGTTAGAAGTTGCTTTATATAATTTGGTTCTCCCTGATCGGAGCATAAATATTGATAAGTGTTATATCTTCTTGATGTATGGTTTCCGTTATCATTATGAAGTGTTTGTCATTTTCTCTCATTACTTTTTTTTAAATCTTGAAGTCTGTTTCATCAGATATAAGTACAGCTACACACACTGCTCCCTGGATACCATTTGCTTAGAGTATTATTTTTCACACTTTCACTTTGAGTTTATATTTGTCTTTGGAACTGAGATGTGTCTGTTGAAGTCAGATATGGTTAGGCTTTGTTTTTTGATCCAATCTTCTATGCTGTGTCTTTTTATTGGTGAGTTCTGTCCATTTACATTTAGGGTGATTATTGAAATATGAGGTTTTCCTATAGCCATTTTATCTTTTGTTTTCTGTTATGTGTCTCAGTTCTGGATTTGTGTGTGTGTGTGTGTGTGTGTGTGTGTGTGTGTGTGCGTGTAGTTAACATTAAGTTTATGTAAAGGATAGTTATATATATATTTTTATTGCATCACCTCATCTTCATTTTTTTCATATTCAGATTTTTGTCCCCCTCCTCTTTTATGTTTTTGTTGCCTCACTTTATCCCTCTTATCGCTATATGTTCCTTTCCATGTTGAAGTAGCTGTTGTCTTCTCTTTTTTATGTATTTTTTTTTTTAACCATGACATAATATTTCAGCTTATATAATACCCTGTTTAATAAAGGTTGCACTTTTCTGCTTCTTTGCTTGTTAGTCATCTTACTAATATTTATGTATTTATTTTTGTTTTTTGTTTGTTCTGTTTGTTTCAGGTAGAATGACCCACTTTAGTATTTCCTGTAATGCAGGCCTTGTGGAAAATTCTCTCAGCTTTATATGCCTGTAAAGATCTTTAATTCTCCTTCATATCTAAAGGACAGCTTTCCTGGATGTATTATTCTTGGCTGATCATCTCTTTCTTTCAATATTTTCAATATTTGGCTCCACTCCCTCCTAGCTTATAATGTGTGTGCTGAGATTTTCCATTATAATCTATTTTTTTTTACCATCTTTTTTCCCTGGCTGTCTTGAGAATTCTTTCTTTGTCATTAATATTTGATAATGTAATATATTGTGTCTTGGAGAAAGCCTTTTTGGGTTGAGATAATTAGGTTTTGTTTTGCCTTTTGTATTCAAAGATTCAGTTCTTCCATAGGTTTTGGAAATTCTCGTCAACTATTTGTTTGCATATGCTCTCTGTTCCTTTCTCCCTCTTTTTTCCTTCTGGTATAGCCTTTATTCTTATGTTGCTTTTTCTCATAGTGTCAAATTGTTCTTGTAGATTTATTTAATCATTTTTTACTCTCAAGTCTCTCTCTTTTTCCTTCTGCTTCATTTCCAGATTTCTATATTCAATATCACTAATTCTTTCTTCTGTCTGGTTAGCTATATTTCCTGAGCTTGCTATTTTATTCTTCATCTCTTTTGGTAAGTTCTTCACCTCCAGAAGTTCTATCTGTGTGTGTGTGTGTGTGTGTGTGTGTGTGTGTGTGTGTGTGTGTGTGTGTGTTTGTTTCAATTGGTAAAGTATTTCTGTTGTTCATTGTCTTTGTAAGTTCGTTGAACTGTTCATCAGAATTTTCTTTAAAAAAAAGAATTTTTTTTGCATCTAGTTGAGTTTTTTCAGAATTTCAGTCTTCAGTTCTCTGTCATTATAATCACATATTTCTATATTTTTAAGTATATTTTCTGGAGATTTTTCATTTTCTTTCTGAGTTGCCTTGTCACTTTAGTTGTTTTTGGTATTTGATGGACTATTTTTCCACCTAGGCATTAATGGAAATGTAATCTGCTTTTTTTTCTTTTAAGAAAATAAATTTGCTGCAAAGTGATCTCTCGTTAGCAGTTTGATAAGAAGAGGGTTTTGTGTTGATTTCCAGTAAGTGGAGCCCAAGCCTCCTGTACTGCCAAAATCCCGCTGGGTTTCTGCATTGAGGTTAAGAATGCCACTTTTTTTCTCTGGAAAAATGTGTATCTCCTCTGTGACAAGGTTGTCTTGGTCCCAGGGTTTCACCTCCATGGGAGAATATAAAGAGCGATGGGAGTCTCAACCTCTAAAAAAGCCCTGAAGTCCCAGTTCTGCTCCAACTGTCAGATGCAGTACTCTGCTGCTTCCTTGAGAATTGTCTGTCTGGAAGGGGGTGGGTCGATTGGGAGTGGCCAGCTTTGTGTTTGGCTGTTTTCCTTCTCGTGATGCTGGCTCAGGCTTCAGATGCTTTGCTTCTGTATCACTACCCCCATCTCTGAAACCAGCTGCTGTGTATGTTTCAGTTCTGGTTGCATGATATCTGCAGTGGTTCGGTGCTCCTGCCAGAGAGGGTATGGTGGAGTAAGGGGAGGGTGTGTTTCGGGCATGGTGGGAAGTGGCTGCCAGATTCCATGACTCAGCTTTCTGCCCAGCAAAGGCAGTTACTAATACACAGCTATTTCCCCTATGTGTTCGGTCTCTGCCCTGCTCACTAGGCTCCACTAAGTGGGATATGCTTATCCCTCAGGCAGGACCATTTGAGGATTCAAAGAGCCGAACAACCATTGTGTTGTTCTCCCCACCCCTCGTCCTGCCCTGCCGGGAACTATGGGCTGGGACTGCTTCGGGCAACCCCTGGCTTTGTTTCTTTGTCTCTGGCTCACTGTCTTGTGCGCTAATGGCCACCTGCAGATGCTTTGATGCGCAGATCTTTCAGACTTGCCTGTGTGAACTTTGGGTGTTATTTGTTGGGATATAGATGTTCAGCTCCTTGTGGTTTCAAGAGGAGAGATCGGGAGAGAGGAGATATCTCATACTGCCATGCTTCTGACCTACTCTGCTTATAATATATATATACATATATACATATATATATATATATATACACATACATACATATTTTTAGAATTATCTCTCTTTACCAAGTTGAAAGTCGAGATTTTTTTCTTATATTTTTCAGTACGTGATGCCCAAGCCTCCTAAACTGCTTAGACTTCTCTTATTCTTTGCGGGGCCGGGGGGGGGGGGGGGAGTCCCTTATTATCTGGGGAAATGTACATGTCCTGTGTGACCTAGTAATCTCAGTCCCAGGGCTCCACCCTTGTGGGATAATGTGATTGGCGATGGGTATCCATGCCTCTGAAGAACCCCTGAAGTCCTGGTACTGCCCCAGTAGTCATATATAGTGTTGTGCTGCCTCCTCCAGAATCAGCCTGGATGGGTGGAGGTGGGGTGGATTTGGAGAGGTTGCTGGTGTGTCTGTAGCTGCTTCCCTTCCAGTAATGCTTTCCACCAAACTTCAGTTACCTTGTCACTATATCTCTACCCTGTCACTGGGACCAACAGCAGTGTGCATCTCAGTTCTTGATGCTTCAGACTTTCTGCTCCATAGTAGGACAACTAACTACTGCAGTTTCCCCTGGGGCCCACTGCTAGCACTGGAAGGTGGTGGGTAGGGGGCCAGGCTTTGTGACTCAGCTTTCTGCTTGACAATGGTAGTTGCTTTTTAAAACACAGCTGTTGCTTCTCTATTTTTTGTCTGCTCTGGTCTCTGCTCTGATCATTGGGTTCAGCCATGTAGTATAGGCTAATCACTCAGGCAGGAATGCTTAGGGCTACAGAGAGTACGCCTTGCTACCTAATTTCTCCCTTCTCTCTCATTCCTGTATGGGCTGCATCTGTAGCATTGGTCTCAGCTTTTGTCCCCTTCTTCCTCCTTTGCTTGCTTTATTCACCCACCTTCAGATGCTCTGATGCACAGACCTCTGAGACAAGCTTGTGTACTAGGATGGGTGTTTTTTGTTGGATTGTAGCTGTTTCAGTTTGTTGTAATTTCAAGGGGAGAGATCAAGGGAACCCCTCACACAACCATGCTTCTTGCTTTTTTTCCTATTAATTCTTTAAATAAGCTTTTTGCTCCTTTCTCTCTTCTGCTTTTGGGACCCAATAATGTATATATTGATCAATCTGATTTTGTTCTATAAGTCCCCTAGTCTCTGTTCACTTTTTATCACTCTTTTTTCCTGCTCCTCAGATTTCATAATTTTAAATGTCCTTTTTAATCTCCCTAGCCATTCTTCTATATTACCATCAAATCTTCTATCAAACTCTTCTAGTAATTTTTAATGCAGTTATTGTATTTTTCAGCCCCAGAATTTCTGTTTAGTTCTCTCTCTCTCTCTCTCTCTCTCTCTCTCTCTCTCTCTCTCTCTCTCTCTATATATATATATATATATATATATATATATATATATATATATATATGTAATATATATCTCTTTGTTAAAGTCATTATTTGGTTCATGTATTTTAAAATTTCCTTTAATTCTTTCTCTGTGTTATCCTTTAGTTCTTTGAGCAACTTTAAAACAGATTTGTAAATGTTTATTTCAGTTAAGTCTGATGTCTGTGCTTCCTCAGAGATTGTTTCTGCCAATTTATTTTTTCACTTAGAATTGGTTATGTTTTCTTGTTTCTTTATTTGCTTGTGGTTATTTTTTTGGACATTTGGAAAAAATGCCACTTTTCCTAGTATTGGCAGATTGGCTCTGTGCAAAGACAATTCTCTACTTTTTAGCTAGGTGTTATTTAAGACCTGGGGTCAGCCTGTTGTAAAGCCTTGAGGTCATTTCAAATCTTCCTAAATGTGTTGCCTATACCTGTGTGTACTTTTGCGTGCCTGTGTATAATGTTTGCAATGTCCCTATATGCATGACTGCTTTTGCATGTCTTAACTCTCCAAAGATTTTCACCCCAGCTACTCTTTGGGACATTAGATGTTTTATTGCATGTCTCTTCTAATAAGCTCTTGGACCAGGCAACTGCAGGTCTGTGCTTCCACTGAAGATTTTATGAGCGGTACTGAATGCTTTCTGCCATTTTTCACTACCTGAGATCTAAGATATACCACTTTTATCCTCTGATCTTTTACTTAGGCCAAACTTAGTCTAGTCATTCGAGCAGCATTCAGAAAATTTTGAAAAACAACATATGCTCTAATTCCTCATATTTGAGGAAGTTAACTTGGAATAAAGTTGTCACCTCTTCCAGATGAAGACTGCACTGCATCAGTGAGAGATAGAAAAAAGGTGAGTAAAATGCCATGGAATTTCCTACACTTTTGAATGTGGCTATTTCTTAATTGGTCATTTACTTGATTACTCTAGACTTTGTTTTCAGAGCTTCTATTAATCACTTTAGCAAGTCACCATTTTTTAAAAGTTTTCATGGTATAATAATGGCCTGGGACTTTCTAGTATGCAGTTTTACTGATGTCCTATCCAACTTTTAAGAGTGTTTTTCTTTTATTCTTAGGTTAGGCACCACTAAGTTTTTTAGAGATTCCACAAAAATTCATTACCTTTTTCTTTCCTAGAGTTTTTTTTTTATTTCTTCAACCCATAAAAAGCTTCCATCAAATTATGATGACCAGCAATTGTTTTTTTTTTAATTAAGGACAAAAACACAACAACAAAAAATTATCGTGTATTCCCATCTGCAGTTAACAACACTTTATATAAAAGAAAGGATGTTTTAATTAACAGAGTAGAAAATACATAACCTTAGAAGAAAAGGCAGTCCCATAAATTGAATACATTTAAGTATATTAGCATGTCACTGGGTTGCCTCCATTTTTCCAAAAATGCTAGTCACTGCCTCACATTACTTCTTCTCACACATCCTATAGTTCCTGCCCAGGAAAACAGAAGATCTGAAAGCCACAGGCTAGGACGTAATGAAGTCCACGTGATTTTAAGGTTGTCCTGTTTGAAATCCAGAAACTAATATATCTTGCCCCTCTTCCAAAATCGGTCAATTCCTATAGGTCCCTTTGCTTCCTCTCCTTCTCTTGCTCTCTGTCTTCCAACATGCTCTCATTGTTTTTTTTTTTCCTACTAACATCAGTACTACAGTTTTGAATTTATCTACATGTGTCCTTTTCTTTCTCCAGCTTTATTGAAATATAATAAACAATTAGTTGCTAGTATTTACATTGTGCAATTCAATATATTTTTTTTCAATTATACTTGGCATACAATAATACACTAGTTTCAGTTGTATAATCTAGTAATCAGAGATCAACATAACTTGCAAAATGGTCACTCCACTAAATCTTTACTCCTCTTCTCCCTTACATAATTATTACAACATTATCAACCATCATCGCCATGCTACACTCTACATCCCCATGTCTATTCTGCAACTATACATTTGTACTTCTTAATCACTTTACCTTTTTTTCTGCTCCTCAAACCCCTTCCCATCTACTAGCCCTCAAATATTCTCTGTATCTATGAGTTTATTACTGCTTTTGTTGTTGTTTATTTGTTCTTTACATCCTATGTGTACTTGAAATCATGTGATATCTGTCTTTCTCTGACCCATTTCATTCAGCGCAATACCCTCTAGGTCCATCAAGGAAATATCTTTCTCCATCCCCTTCCTTTTAGTCTGTGTGTATTTTTAATTTGAAGTGAGTTTCTTGGAGACAGCATATATAGGGGTCTTGTTTCTTATCCATTCACTACCCTATCTTTCAGTTGGAGCACTTAATTCTTTTCCATTTGAGGTACTTATTGATAGGAGTGTAGTTATTACCATTTTATTCATGTTTTTGATACATTTCTTTTTACTTCTTAAAGAAATCTCTCCAACATTTCCTGTAATACTGGCTTGATGTTGATGAATTCCTTTAGCTTATTTTTGTCTAGGAAGCTCTTTATCTGTCCTTCAACTCTAAATGTAGCTTTGTTAGGATAAAGTATTCTTGGTTGTAGATACTGGGTTTTCATCACTTTGAATATTTTGTGCCAAGCCCTTCTGCCCTGCATGGTTTCTTTTGAGAAATCATTTGCCAATATTATGGGTGCTCCTTTAGATAACTAACTGCATTTCTCTTGCTGCTTTTAAGATTCCTCTCTTTTTATTTAACCATGGCATTTTAATTATGATGTGTCTTGTTATGGGCCTCTTTGGGTTTCTCTTTGTTGGGACTCTGAGCTTCCTGGGTTGTATGTCTATTTCCTTCCCAGGTGAGGGAAGTTTTCCATCATTATTTCTTCAAATAGCTCTTCAACTTCTCATTTTCCTTCAGGCACCCCTATGACATGAATTTTTTACACTTAATTGTGTCTCATAGGCTCCTTAAATTATATAGCCTTGGTTTCTTTTTTCTTGCCATCCTGATTGAACCACCATCTATATCGGTGGTTCAACCCTCTTCTCTATCCACTCTGTTTATTTCATCTAATATACTCTTCATTTCTGATAATGTGTTCGTCATTTCTGACAGATTCCTTTTTTATAATTTTCATTTCCACTTTAATGTTTTTTTTTATCTCTTTGTTAAGGTTTTCACTGAGTTCATCTACTCTTCCCCTAAGTTCATTGAACATCTTTACAACCAGTGTTTGAACTCTATATCTGTTAGATGGCTTGACTCCATTATTCCTGGATCTCTGTTCTGTTCTCTCAGTTGGTTTCTTTCTTTGTCTTCCCAGTTTGGCTGCTTGTCTGTGTCTGTTTCTGTGTACTAAAGCAAAGCTCCTAAGTCTCCTGGTCTTATTAGTATGGATTTATTTAGTAAGTGTCCAGTGGCTCAGTGCCAAGAGGGGTTCAGCTGCAGGCCAAGTTTAGCCCCAGCCTGTGCCCTTCAGGGCAATGTGTTAGATTCAGCAAGAAATCCACAGATGCTGTGCTTATAGTTGCCTCAAGAAACCACACCAGAAAACAAAGCCAGCTGCTACTATTGTGAGTCTGGGCTCTGCTCAGCAAGGAGCATTTGGCTCACTGAGGATTCACCCAAATGTGGCTTGGGTGGGGCCATGAGTTTGGGGAGGTGGAGTTTCAGGGAATCCTCTAGGTGGAGTGACCTCTGTTATCCAATTCGATAATGTCTCTTTTATGGTGGTGCTGCCTCCCCACACTGGTAAGGAGGAGGGCTCAACAGAAGAACAATGGATACTGCCAGCACTTCTGTCCGGAGAGATCCTCATCTCTTGCCCTCAGTCCAACAATTTTGGTGTCCCACTCTAAGTCCCTGGTGCCCTCCATACCACCGGACTGGTGCTGTTACTCAGAGCAAGCAGGTCTGTTTCGATGAATGTCCACTCGCAGATTACAGCCCCTTTAAGAGGCATCTGCAGCTGCAGCAGCCTTCATCTCACTCAGCCCCTTGGACCAGGCTGCTTTGTGTTTGCCCCGTCCTACCTTCTGCCATTGCAGGGTGATTCCATAGTTCTCTCCTTAGTTATAGGGCTAGTTCATCTACATCCCAGGTGATTTTCCTTGCGGTGTGTTCCTTGTTTCCATCATAACTTTGATTTTGGTCACCAAAAGACATGAACACAGCCTCTATCATCTATGCCTTTTTTCTCCCTCTTAATTACCAATTTTCATCAAAAAGTAATTCAAAAATTTTCAAAGTACTAACTTCTATAAGGAACGATATGTTTTTTTATATTCTCTTCCAGAAGAAATTAATGTTGAGGCCAGACAGACCTGGCTTTATGCATTAGTACTATCTCTTGCTAAAAAAATTATTTGTTTATTTTAGTTCTCTCTCTGTGCCTCAGTTTTTTTATCTGCAAGTAGATATCATTCTAAAATTGCAATTTTTAATTCATAGCATTGATGGAAGGATTATATTAGGTAATATGTTTAAAAATTTTAATAACATGTCCTGGTACATAATAAGTGCATAAAGAATCACTAATATTTTTAATTAAACACTTATTATTTGAAAGTTAGGAGTAAGCATACCCCCTTCTTTGTGAACACAGGCCAATGCTTTTTAAATTACACATGGGGAATAATCTCTAAGACACAGTTTTACAATATTTCACATTAACTTTAAAGTGAAGTATATTTTATTTGTCTCTTAGCCAACATTTTGAAGTCTCCATCTCAGGCTTCTGTCCTTTTTTAAAGAACCCCTTAAGACTGCTTTGATGCTTCTCAAATGAAAGATTGTATACCCTAATACATGAGATTGTCAGAACTGAACTCTTTCCCAGAATGAAGGAGATTGCTGAAGGGAGAATTTAAATAGAACTATATCCATTCGATGCTGAGCTGGTATTCCCATCATTAATATTTTTCAAAAAGTGCTGGCAAGGATGATATTTTCAGTGCCAAACTGAATTACTAAAGCAAACATCATAACTTCCAACAATAAAATATCATCTTTTCTTTCTGGTGACACACTTGGCTCCAATAATTTGTGGGTGAATGCTCAGTGCTCCATGTTACAATTAGGGGGAAAAAAATGACCAAGAGTCACAACTAAAATGCTACCTTTATTTATTTAGCCCACTTTTTTCCTATTAATAATAATAGCAACAAAAATATTTGTAACCTCATGTACAGTTTTATTTTTAATTTCATAGAATACTCAGATCAATGATCAAAAAATTAAAGAAAATTTATACTCTATTTTACATTGAATGTGACTAACTTTAATCTTCAACAAGGCATGTATAGCGATAAATACTTGTAAAGCTCTTTTAAGTCTCTCCTAGGCTGAAAGAAAGTGTTAAATTTATATTAAACTAAGGGAGGTAGTGAAGATTAGTATAAATGACAAAGGACTAGGCAGTGGCAAGACTAGTTCCTAATTTAGTCCCAAAGTTGTTATTTACTGGCTTTATAACTTTAGGAAAGCAATTTACCCTGAGTTTCAGTTTACCGGTCTGTAAAATAAGGATGTTAATATGTTCAGTGTCCATAATATGGTCATGCTGTGAGAATTAAATGAGGTAGTGCATGTGAAAGAACTTATGTGTATGTAAATTATTATTATTTATAGGAAAAATAAATGGCTTCATTTACAAGTGGTCTTTAGCTGTGTTCTAGGCTACTACAAAACCAACTGAAAAGAGAGTGTACATTCAGTTTTCTGAAATCATATAATAGATTTTACAAAAATCAAGTGTTTTGGTTCCGTCTTTGATTTATTGTATAAATGCTATTAAGCCATAATCTCACTCTGTTATCTATTTTCTCACACATAAAATAGGACTGATATTTATCACTCTAGTCACTATAAACAGTTTTCACAATGGGATTTAGAGAGCAGGTTGTATGGACTAAAGAACCAGCCTGAAACGTAAACACTTTGCCAATCAACCAGTTTTGTTTTTTTGTTTGTTTGTTTTGTTTTCGTTTTTTCTGAATACAACACCAGCACAAACAGATTTTGTTAATAACTTCACAAAACTGATTAGTTGCTTTTGGTGACCTGTAATGCAACCCCAATAAGACATATGAAATGTTACTGTTGGAATAAATAAATTTGCATTTTAGGTCCTGATCCTCAATAGCAAGTCTTAGACTGCCCTCTGCAGTTCTCAGAGAAAGATTACATTTGGTTAGGTTGACGCAGGCGGAAACACTCAACTTTTTATTTGAAAACTAAATATAAATCAGAATACTGAGAAATTGGCTTTAATTCACATTTCAGCTTTATTTCTCACCAAAGTTGCGCCCACATACTTGAAGCTACTTGGCGCCCTGAATGATCCCAGCACTTTCTGTTGTTGTTTTTCATCGTACTCCTGCCTGTGCATCAGTTCTCACTGACTAATTGGCACCCTGCAACACCATCTATGTCTCCATAATTACATGGCACAGTCTCCCTGTCTGTGTCCAAATTGCTCTTCTCATAGACAACAGTTATTGTATTAAGGCCAATTCTAATCCAGTATGACCTCTTCTTAACTTGATTACATTTGCAAACCTGTATTTCCAAATAAGGTTATGTTCACATGTACCAAACGGTAGGACTTGAATATATCTTTCCTTTTTTTTGTTGTTCAGTTAGCCATTTATTTATTTTTTCTGACTTTATTGAAATATAATAGACAGTTTGCTTGTACTACACTGTACAATTCAATGATTTTTTTTTCAATTATAGTCGGCATACAATATATACCAGTTTCAGTTGTAAGCATAGTGATCAGATCCACAAAAACTCACAGAGCAATCACTCCACTAAATCTTATACCTTCTTCCCCCATACATATATATTACAATATTACAACATTATTAACCATCTTCCCCATGATACACCCTACATCTCCATGTCTATTCTGCAACTATCCATTTTTACCTCTGAATCACATTGCATTTTTCGTCCTCCAAACCCCCATCCCATCTAGTAGCCCTCAAAATATTCTCTGTATCTATGAGTTTATTTCCACTTGTTGTTGATTTTGTTCTTTAGATTCCACATGTACATGAAATCATGTGATATTTGTCTTTATCTATCTGATTCATTTAATTCAGTGCAATACCTTCTAGGTCCATCAAGGAAATATCTTTTTTCCTTTCCTTCCTTTTACTCTGTGTGTCTTCTAATCCGGAGTGAGTCTCTTGTAGGCAGCATGTATAGGGGTCTTGTTTTTGTACGCATTCAGCCACTCTATCTTTTGGTTGGAGCACTTAATTATTTGCCATTTAAGGTACTTGTTGATAGTAATGTAGTTATTACCAGTCTTTATTCTTGTTTTTGATACATGTTTTTCTTCTTAAATAAGTCTCTCCAACATTTCCTGAAATGCTAGCTTGGTGTTGATAAATTCCCTTACTTATTTTTGTCTGGGAAGCTCTTTATCTGTCCTTCAACTCTAAATGATAGCTATGTTGTATAAAGTATTCTTGGTTGTAGATCCTGGGTTTCAATCATGTTGAATATTTTGTGCCAAGCCTTCTGTCCTGCATAGTTTCTTTTGAAAAATCAGCTGCTAGTCTTATGTGAGCTCCCTTGTAGGTAACTGCTATTCTCTTGCTGCTTTTAAGATTCTCTTCTGTATTTAACCTGTGGCATTTTAATTATGATGTGTCTTGATATGGCCTCTTTGAGTTCTTGGTTTTGGGGACTCTCTGAGCATTGTATGTCTATTTCCTTCCCAGGTTAAAGAATTTTCCATCATTATTTCTTCAAATAGCTCTTCAATGTCTTGTGTTTTTTGTTTTTTCTTTGTTTGTTGTTTACGGTATCCCTACAACCATGGATTATTACATTTAATAGTATCCATAGCTTCTTTAAATTATTATTGGCTTCTTTTTTCTTGCCATTCTGATTGAGTGTTCTTGGCTTTCCCACCCTCTATATAGGCCATTCAATTCTCTTCTTTATTTACTCTGTTTATTCCATGTAATATACTTTTCATCTCAGATAATGTGTTTTTCACTTCTGACTTGTTCCCTTTAATAATTTCCATTTTTGTATTTTTTAGCTCTTTGTTGAATCTCACTGAATTCATCTACACTTTCCCTAAATTCATTGAACATTTTTATAACCAGCATTTGAATTCAGCATCTGTTAGATGGCTTTGACTCCATTATTCCTGGATCTCTGCTCCATTCTTCTCATATGGTTTCTGCTTCGCTGTCTTCCCATTTTGCTGCCTTTCTGTGTCTGTTTCTAGTACTAAGCAGAGCTCTTACGTCTCCTGATCTTATTAGTGCAACTTTGTGCAGTAGGTGTCCAGTGGCATAGTCCTGAGAGGGGTTCAGATGCAGGCCATATTTAGTACCAGTCAATACCCCTCTGGGGCCACCTGTGAGATTCAGCAAGCAATCCACAGATGCTGTGCTTATAGTTGCCTCAAGAGGCCACATCAGAAAATGGTTAAGCTGTGAGCCGTGTGAGCTGCTCAGCAAGGGCACCTGACTTTCTGAGAATACATTTGGATTGGCTTGGATGAGGCCAGGAGTTAGGAGAGTTGGAGTTTCAAGAATCTTGGAATCCTCTAGGTGGAGTGACCTCCGTTATCCAGTTTGATGATGTCTCAGCTATGGTGGCACTAAGTCCACTGCTCTAAGAGGGGGGATGGTTCAACAGAGGAACGATGGATACTACCAGCCTTATCAGATAATTTGTTTGCAAATATTTTTTCCCATTCTTTATGTTGCTTTTTCATTTTATTGAGTGTTACATTTCTGTGCAGACATTAATGATGTAGTTTCACAGTTTATTTCTACTTTTGTCACCTGTACTTTTGGTGACATTTCAAAAAATCTCAATGTCAAGAGAATATCGAGGGTTTTTTTCCCTGTTTTCTTGTAAGAGTGTGCAGCTCAGTTTATACATTTATCTGTAATATAATTCAAGTTGGTTTTTGTGAGTTGTGTAAAACAGGGGTCCAATTTTATTCACTTTCATGTGGATATCCTGTTTTCTCAGAACTGATTTATTGAAAAGACTATCCTTTCTCCATGTGTGTTTGGTCCCTTGTAAATGATTAGTTGAACATATAGTCATAGTTTTACTTCCGGGTTCTTGTTTCTGTTCCATGTGTCTACATTTCTGTTTTTAATGCAGGTACCATCGCATTTTTGTATAGTTAAAACTTCGTATATAGTTTTCGAAAGGAAAAATTTGATTTCTCCAGCTTATTACTCTTCTCAGGATGCATTATCTATTCATAGTCTTTTGTGATTTATGCAAACTTTAGAATTGTGTTTCAATTCTGTGAAATACACCATTAGAATTTGATCAGGATTGCATTTAATCTATAAATGGCTGTTCAAAGTATGCAAATTTAAAATATGAAATTTCTGATTCATGATCATGGGGTATTTTCATTTATTTGTGTCTTCTTCATTTCTTTCATCAAAATTTTATAGTTTTCAGTGTACCAATCATTAAAGTCCATGGCAATATACTCAAAGTTATATTTGTTTTTGACACAATTATGAATAAAATTTTATTCTTTATTTTTCAATATTTTTTTTTTTTTTTAGTATACAACTGATTCTGTATGTCGATTTTATATCTTGCAAGTCTACTGAATTTATTGATTAGTTTTATAGGTTTTTGGGAGGAGGAGTCTTTAGGATTTCTATGTATAAAGATCATATCATATTCAAATGGAAACAATTTTACTTCTTTCTTTCTATTTGGATGCATTTTAATTATCTTCCTGCCTGTTTGCTCTGGCTAGGACTTTCCAGTATATGTGAATAGGAGGGTGAGAAAGGACATTCTTGTCTTTTTTCCTTATCTTCAGGAAAGGTGAAGCTTTTAATACTTCAGCATAGAGTTCATATTAGCAGTTCACTTGTCATATATGTTCTTATTACATTGAGGTACATTTCAATCTATAGCCAGTTTATTGAGGGATTTTATCATGAAAGGATGTTGTCTTCTATCAAATTGCATATGTCTACATCTCTTCAGATCCTATTTCCATATTTTAATCAGATAATCCATTTTCCTTTGTAATTAATTTCTAGTTCATACTATTGTGGTCAGAAATGATGCTTGATATGATTTCAATCTTTTCAATTTATTAAGACTTATTTGTGGTTTAGCATGTGGTCTATCCTGGAAGATATTCCGTGTGCACTTAAAAAAATGTATATTCTTTGGGGATAAAATGTTCTGTAAATATATTAAGGCTATATCATCTAATGTGTCATTAAGATGAGACATTAAAAGTTATTTATTTTTTATTATTTTATAATCGTTTCAAGTAATACAATACAATGGTTGACATTATGTAATTTATGAAAGTGATCTCCCTGATTACTCTAGCACCGATCAGACACTACACACAGCTATTACAATAATATTGATTATACTCCCTATGCTGCACTCAAATCCCCATGACTGTTTTTATAACTACTAACTTGTACTTGTTCATTCCCTTCAACTTTTTGACCCAGCCCAAACCTCCCACCCCTACAATTAGCAGTTTATTCTCTCTATCTGTGAGTCTATTTTCATTTAGTTTGTTTGTTTCTTTTGTTTCTCATTCTGCATATAGATTGAAATCATATGTATTTGTCTTCCTCTGTCTGTCCTATTTCATTCAGCATAAACCATATAAGGTACATCCATGTTATTGCAAATGGTAGATTTCATTTTTTTATTATGACTGAGTAATATTCCATATATGCATACATCAAACTTCTTCATCCAGTTGTTCACCAACGGCGCTTAGGGCTTTCATATCCTGGCCTCTATGAATAGCACTGCTGTGAACATAAGCTGCATAGATCTTCACAAACTAGTATTTTGTTTTTTCTTAGATAAATACCCAGAAGTGCAATTGCTGGATCCAAGGTAGATCCATTTTAATTTTCTGAGGAAACTTCAGATGGTTTTTCCTAGTGTCTGTACAAATTTGCAAGCCCACCAGCAGTGTAGGAGGGTCCCCACCTCTCCACGTCCTCTTCAACACTTGTTTTTTGATTTATTGATAATAGCCTATCTGAAAGGTGCAAAGTGATATCTCAACCATGGCTTTAATTTGATTTCTCTAATGATTAGTGAACATCTTTTCACATGTCCATTGGGCACCTGCAGTCCTCTTGGAGACATACATATTCAGGTCTCTGCCTATCACTAATTAGACTGTTCACTTTTTGTTTTGAGTTGTATGATTCTTTATAGATTTTGAATATTAATTCCTTGTCAGATGTATCATAGGCAAATATTTCTCCCATTCATAAATTTCTTTTCAGTTCTTGATGGTTCATTTGCTATGCAAAACCTTTTAGTTTTTTCTTTTGTTTCCCTTGCTGGGGAGATATATCAGCTATATCTTACTGTTAATTCTTATAGTATATTCTTTATTTCAGTTATTGTATTCTTCATTTCTGACTGGTTCTTTTTATGATTCCTATGTCCTTTTTTATGCTTACTATCTCTCTGTTGAAGTTCTCACTGAGACCATCTTCTCCCTCTAAGTTTATTAAGCATCTCTATAATCAAGTTTTAAAACTTTGTCTCTGGTAAGTTGATTGTCCATTCTTGTTAATATTTTTCTAGAGTTTCTTCCTGTTGTTTGCGAATGTTTCTTTGTTAATTCATTTTTTACATCTCTGTGTTCATTCTATATATTAAATGATATGTTACATCTTTCAAACTTGGCTAGGTAGACTTATGTAGTAGGTGTCCTATGTGGCTAGTGGCACAGTCCTCCCGATCACCTGTGCCAGGGTTTCTGAGAATCTTCCTTGTGTGGTTTCTGCATGCTCTCTGTTATAGCTAAGCCTGACTGCTGTTAACATGTCAGTGGATGAAACTGACTCTTTAGATGACTTTCTTTGGAATTAGCAATGCTCACAGGTATGATTGCTGTATAAAGGCTGACCCCATGAAGTGAAATTTATCCAGTAGGCTTGGGTACTTATCAAGACCACCATTTTTGGTGTGCCTCTTATGGGGGCTAGTTAGGTGTGCTCTGTTGTGGGCTGATACAAGCTGTAGGGTGTGTTGGTTGTGGGGCCCTTGGAAAGGGCTCGTGTGTAGGCCAAAGTCAATTTCTACCTTTGTTTGCTCATGGCTACCAGGTAAAAGCTACAGAGTGATCCACAATGATTGCTGCCTGTGATGAGTCTAGAAGCAAGTGAGAGGAGACCATGATGTGAGCCATGATCAGCTACCCCCAGTTAACAGGCCTGTTGGCTCAGCACAGTACCAGTGCACCTCAAAGCCTGAGGCGCCTGCCAGTTGCCTGTAAGTCTCTGAAACTGAAAGAACTTCTGAGTGATACAGAGTTGGGTGGGGAGGGGACCCGGGCAGTCACCAGGGTAAGCTAGCGACTTTACCCACCAATACAGAATCAAGTTTCATGTCAGTGCTGAATCTGAAGCCTCCTGTAAAAGTCTCAGATCACAGAAAGTCCCTCCTAAGGCTCAGATACCCCAAGATCTGTATCAGAAACACTATAGTTCAGTGCAGGGCTGTCCGCCCACCACTAATATTTTCTCCAGGGATTTGTAGGCTGTGCGTGGACTGCACAAGCTGAGGCTGTGGTTTGCTGTAAATTCCAGTCCAGAGAAAGCACAGGGTGACCAGCAGCTTGGTAACGGACATGCTGTGGATACTTTGTGAGTTGGGTGGTGCGGGGTCAGGGAGACACAGAATGGAGCAAGCCAATCTAGTAGGCCAATGAAATTTAGAATCGCTTGGTGCTGAGCTTACAGCTCAAAGTCACAGATCATAGCAAGGCCAGCCACATCCAACTCGGGCCACAGACTCCAGTGATTTGCCCAAAAGACACTGCGGGTTGGGCTAGGCAACAGTGGTCCACCACCAAAAAATCTCACCCAAAGTACACCAGTCACACGCAGGCTGCACAAGCTGAGGGCTGCTGTCAACCACAAATGCACAGCCCAGGAAAGGTGCAGGGTGGGCTGACTACAATGGCAGTGCGCTTTCTGGGGTGATTTCTTGGTTGGGTGAGGCACAATTTCAGGGAGACATGGGTTGAACAGACCCATCTCACTTGGGCCACTATGTACATTCAGAATTTTCTGTATGGCAGGAGAGTTCAACAACAGGCAAGATGGCACTGATCCGTAGACTTCCTTTGTAAGGGGACCTGACAAAGGAACAATGCGGGGCACTCCCTCAGCCTTCACTTTCACTACACGAACTCAGGCTTTACCATATGTTTCTTGCACCTCTCAAGCTGCTGAAGCTTTGTCAGAGCGAAGAGTGAGTGTCTGTGAGTGAGTATTCTGTGCACGAGTTCCTTTAATGGGAATGTTCTGTGTTTCAGGTTCCTTCCAGCCCACCCATATGTCATCTTGTTACATACACCAAAATTACCTGAAACTGGATCAAAGAACTGAAATATAAGATCTGAAAACAATAAATTGCATAGAAGAGAACATAGGTACTAATCTCATGGAACTTTGATTTACAAGAGGATTTTATAAATTTGAACTCAAAGGCAAGGAAAGGAAAAGCAAAATAAATGAATGGGATATATCAAACTAAAACTTTAGTTAACAAAAAAAAAAGAGAGAGA
>PUFA01001192.1:0-51313 GCA_003508835.1 Eonycteris spelaea
CAGTTCCTTGAATGATGTGTAAATGAACCCATTCAATATAAACTCTTAGTTTGTTAGGTCCCTTGATTCAGCAACTTGTACATTTTAAATATGTGCTACATATTACATGTAATCACACTCCAGTCAAATAAAAAAAAGAAAAAAAATTAATGATTCCTGTTCTAGGTACATGTAGAGCACAGGTAGTTGAGTCATACTTTAACAGAGAAGGTAGAATATCATTGGTAGAAAGCTAAGTGTTTTACATGGCTATAAAATGGTGACATTAATTTAATGAAAATTTACTTTTGGTAAACACTTTTTTTGTAAACTAGAAGGTTATACTACATATATAAATAAGTTGTCATAATTGGTTAAGACAAGGGGTGCATTACAGCCTCATGCAACTATGAATGAGCTGGAGATACACATGTACAGTCCCAGATGATTCTGACCATGTATCGGAGAAAGATCAGAACTCCCATCATCTAATCCCATTTGATATAAATGAATCATTTAGGTCAGCTTGATATGCAGCATTAGCTATTACAATAAAAAGAATGAATTAGGACAATTATAATTACTGGCTATTTTTAAATTATGGGCTGTGTTCTGATATTTGGGCATAGCATTTATACTCATTCTGTTATTTAAGTTTATTTTGGATAACTGGTTTAATATTTGACTCTATTAAGGATCACTTTTATGTAACCAGGAGAGATTGGAAGGATGTGCATTTTAGCAGAAACTCTGAGGAAATCCTAAGATAGGGCAGGAATTCAAGTTCTCCTGTGAATCACGCTGTGATCATAAAGATGGAAGAATTTCCTGCATATGAGGACTATGAAAGTGATGACAGTGACATTGTTCCTTCACTATCCAGGTAGTCATTATGACAAATAAGAAAAATGAGATTTTTTTTTTGGACAGTAGAGGAGTCATATTTTTAGGCAGCACTGAATTTTTGGAGGATAAAGAAGAAGGTAATTTAGTAATGAAATGTAAATACATTTACATTCAAATTCCATTCAACTCAATGGAAAAAACTCTACACGTGTAATCCATCTTCTATACTTCAGGAGTTTATTATAGCACGGAAAAGAAATCTGTGCATAGTAATCATGAGTAATGCTTTCTCATATATAAAGTCAATTTTTCTAAAGAACATATCAGATGACTCTATTAATCAAATTTGTGACTCTAGTTGGAGATATATAGTTGATAATCGATTTTTTTCCTAGGCGCTATGGGAGACTTTCTGGACACCAAACTCAATAAGAGAATAAAGTAGAAGTCTAGTTAAAACCAGCAGAATGTTAACGTCCCCATTATCATTAAGAGCAGTTAAGGGAGTGAAATAAAATAGAAGACCAAAGTGAAAACTATTTCACTTTTTCTGTGAAAAACATCACATAAATGAACTTAGCAAAGAAGTGTAGTTTGCTACATGTGAGTTATAAATCATGAAGACTCTCTAGTGACACAAAAGAGGATTCTAAAGGTGATATGACCATTTGAGAAGAAATTTTTTAATTTTTATTTTGTAGGGTCTGGTTTCACTGTATTTACTATAAAATGTACTAATGGAGGATGGACAAGGAGGTGAACGCATTCATCACAGGGTAACTTGACAGATAGCAGGACCCTAGCTGGGCTTTAAGGAACTGATTCTATTCTGGCTGGGGATAAACCACATCATTAAGTTATAAAATTATCACTCTGAATTGAGGAATCAGAGGCATTTTGTTGTAGACATAATTTCATCTACAGATGTTAACTTTAAATTTAGAGAAGAAAACACTCACTGCATTAATTTTATGGTTTGGGGTTTCTTATACGTTTCCTATATCCACTACTATTTATATTTCTTTTGATACAATTTATAGCTGTGGTAAGAAGGGCACCACAGTCCTGGCTCAGACATGGTATTTAGCTTCAGAAAGTCCATCAGTCCCATAGATGGCTGTCACTGCTAAATCTGTTGTTTGCAGAGGTCTCAGAGCTCTGGGTTTGCCAAGCAGCGTGCTCTTCCATTTAAGCTCTTCCCGCATATAGAACATGAATCATGCAGTTTTAACCATGGCACAATACAACTGCTCTGAAAGATGTGGCGGAAGGATAACTGCCGACTTCCTCTTCAACTGTGTAATCTTCTTTGCATACTGAACACTCTAAACACATATAGACTTGCTCTGAGTTTCTGTCACTGTTGGAAGAGATGTGATCTTCCCATGTCAGCTTGTGGAGGTCCTGTGTTTTCCAGTTGTCTTAAAAGCTGTGTTATGCTGGCATCAAGCCCTGAGTGAACTCCCAGGAGAAGTCCCCAAGGTTGAAGTGCAGCATCCTCCACCAGGAAAAGGGTGTTGGAATCAGGAACTGCAGAATTTGCAAAGACTACAGCTGAACTATTGTATTATTCTTTCCATAGCTGGAAATCTACCAGAATGAGTACTTCTATACGATCTATATCTCCACTTATTGGCAACCTTGAAGGCCGACTTGGTCCAGAGTCAGTGTGAGTTTGGTGACCTCTCTCAGTAGCTCTATTATCTTGGTCGAGTGGATTGCTACTTAGAAATTGCCTAAAATCTTGTATAATTATTCTGAGGTTCAAATTGCACCAGAGCTCTCCAAAATTATTTTATTTTTCACCTGTGCCACCACCACCAAAAAATCTGGACTCATCTGTCACTTCTTCAATAAAGCCTGATTCATATCTGGGATGCTATATATTTTCGAATTTGGGGCTGACCTTGCCCTTTCTAAAGTGGCAGAAACACCAGTGTTTGGCAGTAGCGGTCCCAGAGTGCACATCTGTTGCCTCTGCCACCACTTCCTCAGTGTGGCCATCTGTCTGTTCAGGAGCCAGCGTTCATCATGGGAGTCGTTCCGGCACAGAGAGGCAGCAGAGCAAAGAGGAGATAGGGCAGACAGTGACCCCAAGGCCATCTTCCAACACCAAAGATGCACAGGGCAGAAGGAATTATTTTTGAGATCGATATGTCTTCAAACAATAAATGAGATTTTCCAACTATTTTTGGTTTAATTGTGGAAAATTTGGTGAGACTGGGAAAATTGTCAAGAGAAATATCTATATATTACAGCAGAAAGAATGAAACAATAACTTACATTGTATAGGGAAGGGGGAAAACTGAATGGAAATTCCAGAAAATAAGTAAGAAGGATATTCTATTTCCAGTTTTCTGTTCCAAGGCTTTTAGCCCTCCAAACATGGAAAGTTCTTCAGCCCCAGAACAGTTGTCCTTTTATAGCTGCCATCCACAGAATCTTTTCAAAGCTCCTTTATATATTGTTCCTGAGACTGTAGAGAAGGGGTTCAGCATGGGTGTGACCCGATGTACATCACTGAGGCTACTGCACTTGAATGTGAGCTGTGGATTGCAGAGAGCTGAAGTACACTCCTAGACCTGTCATAAATAAGAAGAAAATAGAGAGGTGAGACACACAGGTAGAAAATGCTTTAACTTCCCTTGCTGATGGGATTCCACGTATGCAAGAAACAATCTTAGAGTAGGAGTACATGATACCAACAAAAGGAACACCAGCAGCAGCACTGTCGAAGATATATACCAGGTTTGTAAGAAAGGTCAGAACAGGCAAGTTGTTCATCTGATTGATTTACAGAAAATGTGGGGGATTTTCAAGACTGTACAGAAAGATACCGCAATACCATTGAACTTTGTGACAAGGAATTAAGGGTATCATGATCCAGGACACCAGAACAGCAGTCCACAGAGCCGGGATTCATGATGACTGTGTAGTGCAGGGGGCGACAGATGGCCAAAAGCGGTCATAGGCCATCACGGTCAGAAAGGAAGTCATCCAAAGCCAAAGAGCATAAAAAAGCATATCTGTGTGATGCAGCCTTATAGGTTATGACTTGACTCTGTGTTTGGATGTTTCACCAGCATTTGGATGGTGGTGGAGATGAAAAGATGTCCACCAGGGAGAGGTTGCAGAGGAACAAGTACATGGGTGTATGGAGGTGGGAGTCTGAGCTGATGGCCAGGATGATGAAGGTTTCCAAACACGGTGATCAGGTACATAGAGAGGAAGAGCCCAAATATGAAGGGGCTGCTGTTCTGGTTCATCTGCAATCCAAAGAAGAAATTCTAAAATTCTGTATTTTGGTTCCATGTGATAGAGGTTTGACTGAAAATGAAAAAAAAAAACATGATTAATTTTTACGCATGAGTATTACTAATGTGAAATGCTACAATTTATATTTACTGTAAATTGTATATGGACATATGTATGGTTTTGAAGAGATTTGAGCCCCTTTAAGTAAAGTCATGTAACATCTCTAATTACAAAATACTGCATTCCTCTTAGTAATTTGTGAAATAAATCACTTTTCATATCGCTTTAATGAGAAATTCTTTTACACGCTGAGCAATAAATGCTGAGTTGTTGCCATTTTCTGGATGAGGAGTACTGAGTGATGAAAAACAGAAGTCCCTATAATCCAAAGATGCAGAAGGACTATAAGGAAGTGAAAAATTATATAGAATGTTAGATGGTACATGTACTTTGAAGAAAAGGAAAGTAGGTATACAAGATCTTAGACGTGCATTTTATTTTGAATGAAAATGAGAAAGAGTTGCAAACAAGGTTCTGTTTGAACAGAGACCTTAAGGGAGACACAAGAAAGAAAAGATTTGGGAGAAGTGTGTAGCCTGCGTGGGAAAGAGCCAGTGCAAAGGTCCTGAGTTTGGCAGTTGCTCAAGTAATCACACACAAGGAAGCAATGTGGTAAGTGGAAATAGAAACAGAGAGATGATAAGGATGCTGTGGAGGAATGTGGAGGAATGACATGGCCTGTCTGCTACAGATGAAACTTCAAGACCCAGGGATTACACAATTATGTATTGTTCCTTAAGTTTATTTTCCTTGCAAGGGTTACTGTGAGAAGTGATGCCTTCTTTTTTTCCATCTCTTTATTGACATTCAGAATCTGCATTTTAAAGAACACATTTCAGAGTATATGAGCTATGTACCGCTGCTCCAACCAGCGGAAAATGCTCAGCAACACAAAACACACAATCACACCCACAGACATACACACTGTGTCCTCCTGGGGTCATGTTAATACTAGCTTGTACTCACCCCCAGACACAACAATGAGGAAAGAAATAATACAAGGCAAGATAATATCAGGTTATTTCCCTGCAGTTCCAAAGCTCCATGAGTCCTTTGATAAGCCCCCAAATAGACATGTAAAACTGAGGTTTCATTTTCCTTTAACTATTTTCTGCCTTTATATTAAAATTAGTCAAATTGGAAGAGATCAAATAATGAAAGATAAAGAGAGAAGAGAGAGAAAGAGAGACAGAGAGACAGAGACAGAGACAGAGTCAGAGACAGAGATAGATCTAATAAAGTCTGGTGGTTCCTGAGAGAGTGTGATGAGGAGAAAGCATCCTTAGTTGGTAACATGCCAACCACAGTTGTTTTGTCTTATGTCCAGAATTATCAATAAGGTTGCAAGTAACTACTTATTGAAAACAGAAAACAGAAATTTATTTATGCATTAATATATATCACAGATCAAACACCTTACTAAAAAAATTGCAAATAATAAACCTACAATTTACAAAAGAAAATATGTAATGTAAACAAAAAAGCAGAGGTTTTTAAAGCTGAAATGAGACTTTAGTAAATAACTTTAAGTGCAAAGCCTTGAAAATTCAAAAACTCAGTTTTGATACTAAGATCTACCACCTCTTAGTTCTTTGAATGAGAGACAGTCAAACATTCTAAATGCCAATATCCTCAACCAGATAGTGTAGACAGTGGTATCAATTTAGAATGATGTCAGATTTGAACAATATAGGAAACATGCTTAGCAAAGTTAATTATTTATTTCCTGTTGGTAAATGATTACCACTGTGATGAGATGGGACAGATTATTTTTTCTGCATGTAATGTCTATATTACTTCTCCACCTCTAGGACCCCAATTGCACAGCTAGGTTTTATTGTCACCTCTCCCATCTTCTAGGGAAACCCTCTAGAAAGAAATCACATTGACCCATGAAGATCTTTTTATATGAAAACTGTTCATAAGACTCCCAAATTAAACTCCATCCCAGTGATTTCTCAATGAAGAGAGAAGTCAAATTTTGTAGCTTGTGACCTTTTTACCCATTACACCCATATAGATCTCTTTTCCATGCTCACACTAATCTCTGAAATGTTGAACCCTGATCCCAGCATCTCCTGGCACCACAACGACAAAGCTCTGGGACTTTACCCTCATGCATCCCTCTGTTTGGAGTCTCCCCATGAGACGTTTTGCAACTTTTCAAACCCTTTCCATCTTTCAAACACAAAGTCCTCTTTCAGATTGCCTGCATCTTCTCATTCATGAGCCTTTTCTTTTTTGAACATTATCACAGGAAAAAGATGCATTCTCAAGTTACTTACATACTAGGATGCCCATAGCAAATCACCACCCTCCCACCAGACTTAGCTGAGTTGGGAACAGTAGCTGAATCAATAATCATTCCATGGAGGGATGAGATAATGTTCTCACAGATATTGTTGATTATAAGAGAAGGAATAGAAGAAGCAACACTGACGTAGCTGTGAAGGACATGCCAGAGGAATGCTTTCCATATTCTGTATCAGGACGCAGTAGGGTGGCAGATTATGGTTTGCAAGAATTAACTAGAATAGAATCCAGAAGTCATAAGAGAAAATACGAGAGTGCACCATATACAGAGGACATACTTAATCATGTCATGGTTCTCTTTGTCAATCCCATGTATATGTGTGTGCATGGTGTGTGTGTGTGCTGTGTGTGTGCATTGCTCTGTGTGCAGGCATGCTGGATCACAACATAATAAAATCTTATTTTGGGAAAAAATAAAATCCTCCTGACTCCACTGCAATAAATATAAAAATAGTTTTAAAAGACCACTTCTTGTCAATGAGAGAAAAGCACCAAGAATGAAGAGCTCACAGAGAGTCAGGTGCAGAGGGAAGAGGCAGCTGGCATGGGTGCTGCAGTTCCCTCAGGCTCAAGGGACCTCAAACTGACCAGACCTTTACTGCCCCACTGGCCTCATCACTGCATCCACTTCAGCCCTGATCTAATTGCTATTCGTGCACTTATTCCATATTTATTTGACCAAATTTATTTTTATATGGTACAGTGGTAGATGAGCCTGGCTATTCTCTCACTTTACTTTGTGGAATTCTTTCCTTTGTTATTTTTGGGCTTTCAGTTTTGATCTATTTGTAACAAATATGATAGGTACACTAGTTCTGGTTCTCTTCCTTATCCAACATTAAAAGGCCTTCACAGACGTATTCTATAAAATCCTGCTTATGCTACAACTATTGGTGCCCTTACTTTTTACATTTGTCCCTGAGGAAATGATGTCATATTGCACTTATTTCACTGTACTGGGCCTTCTCCGTTGTAATATGAGATCCAATGAGTAAGGACCTCACTAATTTTGTCTATGTGGTTTTGTAATATGTGCATTAATTGAGAACTAATGTTGAGAAATTGGGAAATATGACCAAGTTAAAATAGTAGATTTTAATAATTGTATTAAGTAAACAAAATTAATATGTAAGAGTAATTAGAAAATAAAAGATTTAAGACACAATAATTTAATCACATTGATATGGATCTCTAATTCCAGAGAATTGGCAAAGACATGCATAGAAAAATATAAAAATATACCTTTGAAAAGCTGTGAGGAAGAAGTATCTACTGTTATATTTTCTATCTATACAGACATAAATAGATTCAGATACCTTAGGAAGGATAGATGTGATGATTAATGAATGAAAAAGAATGATGATCAAATGATGGGTGAGGACATATAAGTTTTGACGTGTAAAAATACCAAGGAGGGACACAATATGACAGAATGTTATATTTGAACAAAAAAAAATTATAATTTTCCTGCTTTCCCCAAATACGTCTCTGTATATAAGATAGACTTCAATGCCAATCAGCAAAGTTGTTAGAAAAAAAAAAAACCTTCCAATTTAACATGTTAAATAAATTAATTAGTCTACCTAGCAAACAAACATCGCCATCTCTGGGCTCTGGGCAAGGCTGGTTAGGCTCTCAAAAGACATCAGGTAGAAGTTCTCCGGTTCCATCCTCTCTGACCCTTCCCTGAACTACCTGCTGGGCTATCGCACTCATCTGAATGGATCTCTGGAAGGGAGGACTCCGTATGGAAATACGACTGCCTCCCTGGATAGTTGATGATGCAGACCAAGGCTCTATCCCCAGAAAAAGCTGCAGAACAAAGTAAAGCATTGATTCCATTCGAACTTAGGAATCCAAAATAACAAATAGGTTTTGTAAAGTCTAGGCTTATATGCACAGAGAGGTGATCATTTCTGCTTCCTTTATCTGCTCATTAGGCACTGTTTTCAATGTTACTCCCACCTCTGAGCCCCAATTTCCCTGTGGGATACGGGTCTGGATGGCCTGGAAATTTTTCCTATTGATTCTCTGTTCCCAAGAGGCGAGGTGAGAAGTCAAGTGAATCCTGTTTTCAAACTCCTTCTCCATGATTCTCCTACCTGCAAGAGGTCTCACCCCCCTGATCCTATCCCAAATCTGCATTCAAGTTCTCTCAAAAGTCTAGACTGAGGATAATGTTGGTATTAGGTACCAGGGTCTTCAAACAATTGGAACATGGTGGAACACAACCCTTACTAGGTGCAGAAAATTGCTATTTCCCTCTTTGTCAATAGAGAAACCCTGTGGTTTTCATGTAAACATTGGACACTACACACTTTGGCATAGTGACACTTTACCAAACTAATGAAGAATATTATACTTATATCAGAAGTTAAGAGCTGTCTTTAGTCCCACATTATAAAATATTTGATATTTATAAGAAACATATTTACATAATTTTATGCCATATTATCTGAGCTTTTACCTTTAGGTTTTGTCAAATTTCAATTTTATAAAGTTTCATCCTCTCGGTTGTTCTATTATGAACTCTATCTCACATTGCAGAAATGGGGCTTGAAAAAGTTTAGTGATCTGCCTGAAGATATAATCATAGTAAGGAAGAGATGCTGATTGGAATCTGTCAGGATGCTTTCAGGTTTTAATGTCTGAGCCAGTGGTTCACTGGCAGAGATAATGTCACCCCTGGACTATTAGGCAATGTCTAAAGGGAGGCTCTAAAATCCTGCAACATCCATCACAAGTAATTATGTCAGATTTTGAAGGTGAGACGTGCTAGTCAGGACCAGCACTCCTCCAAATATAGTGTGCATATTAGTCATGCAGGATTGTAGTTCAAGTGCAAATACTAATTCATCAGGACTTGTTGGGCCCATGGACTCTGCATTTCTCACAAGCTCCTGGAAGATGCTGATGCTGCAGGTTGTACGTCATCTGCCCCCAAAATAGTGTTTCCATTAAATTTTGGATGAGATGAGTGCAGTTATACACTATCAAACAAAGGAGATAAATTCTGGAAAATGCTTGGTAGGTTAGGTAGCATAGAGTGCACTTACACAAACCTAGAAGGTTAGCCTACCACACACTTAGGCTATGTGATATATCTAGTGCTGTGTAGGGGAAGAAAAATATATATTACTACCCTTCTGTGTTCTTTTCTGGCACATCCTTGTAACCAAGGACAGTTTAATAGAAGAAAACCAATAAAGTTTAATAACATATATTTCTTCTCTATACATGGGAGAGATCCAGGTAAATTGGCTAACTCCCCAGAGTGGTCTGAGTTGCCATGTTAATTACTGTCTTTAACTGAAGGTAGAAGAATCTGCTGGGGTTGGGTGTAGTCAGTTATGGAAGGTTATCAGGAAAAGCCCAGTAAATGAGGTAAGACTGTTATGCAGACATAAGGCATTGTCTTCTTTATTGATGTGTTTCTAGAGAAAAGGACACCCCCATTTACCTGGTACAGCCAGGGATATACCCTTACAATTGGAGATTTTGCCTACTATGCAAATGTTCCTTACAAAGTGTTACTTGTACTTGGATTTCAGAGCTTCTCACAGGTCTGCTGTTTCTTAAAATTAACCAGTGTAAAATAATATTTATGGCAAACTGACTATTTTGGGGTGACAAATTCTGTTGCCTTATACTTCCTAGATTACAGATTTATATAACGTGTTATTACACTGTACACTGCAGGAATGCTTCATGTTCTGATGTTACCATGGCTCTGAAGACTTAGGTGATAGGAATTTTCCAGCACACATTATAATCTGTGATATAGTATTTTTTGGTATTATTATTGTTGAATTAAATAATTAATTGATTTTTTCAGGTGACATTGGTTAATTAAATCCAATAAGTTTCAACTGTATACTTTAACAGTAAGGCATATATATGTTTACACTGTGTATTCACATTCCATAATTAAATTTCTTTCCTTCACCACATATTTGACTCACTTTACCCCATGTACCTCCCACCTCTCCTATATGCTCTTGGAAACCACTAATTTATTGTCCATGACCATGAATCTCTGTTTGTTTGTCCTGGTCATTTGTCACTTTTAGGTATATTCCACGTATATGTGATATCATGTGATTTTCAACTTCTTCTGACTGGTTTATTTTGCTTAGCATGATTATCTCGAGGTACATCCATATTGTCGCAAATGGCAGTATTTCATCTCTTCTTATGGATGAGTAATAGTCCTTTCATATATGTACCACAGCTTCTTTAGCTGATCATCTATCATAGAACACTTTGGTTGCTTCCATTTCCTTGCCACCATGAATAATGCTGCTATGAACATTGGTGAGCAAATATCATTTTGGATATGGGTTTTTCAAGTCTTTAGGGTAAATACCTAGTAGATGGATTGCTGGATGATGTGGTAGATCAATTCTTAGTTTTTTGAGGAACTCCATACTGTTTTCCATAGTGGCTGTACCAGTTTGGACTCACACCAGCAGTGTATGAGGGTTCCTTTTTCTCTGCATCCTCTCAAGCATTTGTTATTACTTGTCCTCTTGATGATAGCCATTCTAACAGGTATGAGATGGTGTCTTATTGTGATTTGATTTGTATTTCCCTAATAACTAGCAATGTTGAGCATCTTTTCATATATTTGTTGGCCATTTGCATGTCCTCTAAGAAGAAGTGTCTGTTCAGGTCTTCTTCCCATTTTTTGATTGAATTGTTGTTTTTTGGTGTTTTTATTGAGTTGCACGAGTTCTTTGTATATTTCAGATATTAGGCCCTTATGGAGGTATTGTTTGCAAATATATTTTCCCATCAGATGGTTGACTCTTTACCTTGTTGATGGTTTCTTTTTCTGAGCAGAAGCTTTTTAGTTTGATGTAGTTCCATTCATTTATTGTTGCTTTTACTCTTCCCTTGCCTGTGAGGTCACATTCATGAAATCCTCTTAAGTCCAAGGTCCTTGAGTATTTTTTGTTTTCTTCTATGCATTTTATCATTTCTGGTCTTATACTCTGGTCCTTAATCCATTTTGAGTAAATTTTGGTGTGTTGAAGTAGACAAGAGTCTAGTTTCATTCTTTTGCAGGTGATGCTCCACTTTTCCTAGCACAATTTATTGAAGAGGCTTTCATTTCTTCTGTACATTTTTGGCACCATTGTTAAAAATTATTGGCCCATATAAATGGTTTTACATCTGGATTCTGGTTTCTGTTCCACTGGTCCATGTGTCTGTTATTCTGCCAATTCCATGGTTTTTGATTATTGTAGTTTTGTAGTATATTTTGAGTCAGGCAGAGTGATGCCTCCAGTCTCATTCCCCCCCCCCTCCCCAGGATGGCTTTGGAAATCTGCAACCTTTTTCTGCTTTGGTACAAACCTTATGATCTTTTCATTCTATTTCTTTTTAAAAATGCCAATTTGATGGGGATTGCATTAAATCTGTATACGGCTTTAGATAATAACGTCATTTTAACTGTGTTAATTCCTCCAATCCAAGAACACAAAATAGCTTTCCATTTCTTTGTACCTTCTTTAATTTATTTTAATAGAGTCTTATAGTTTTCATTATATAGTTGATTATAAGTTTTATTAAATTTATTTCTGGGTATTTTATTCTTTTTGTTTCAGTTGCAAAAGGAATTATTTTTTTCCACTTCTTTTTCTGACACTTCATTATTACAGATTAGGAAAGGTATAGATTTTTGAATATTGATTTTGTGTCAAGAGACATTACTGTATTTGCTTATTGTTTCTAGTAGTGTTCTTGGGGAGGCTATAGGGTTTTCTACATAGAGAATCATGTCATAAGCAATAGTGACAGTTTCACATCTTCGTTTCCTATTTATATCTTTCTCTTGTCTGACTGCACTAGCTAGTACCTCCAATGTTATACTGAATAACAGTGGCGATAGTGGTCAGCCTTGACTTGTTCCTGATCTTAGAGGGAATGTTTTTAGTTTTTCAGTATTAAGTATGATGTTGGCTAAGGATTTGTTTTATATGGCCTTTATTATGTTAAAGTACTTTCCTTCTATAGTGATTTTTTTATGTGTTTTGATGAGAAATGGATGTTGTATCTTGTCGAAGGCTTTTTCTGCATCTCTTGATATGAGCATATGATTTGTATTTTTAAATTTGTTTATGTGAAATTTCACATTAATTGATTACAGTATGTTCAGCTATCCCGTTGCCCCTGAAATGAAGCCCAATTGATCGTGGTGTATAATCATTTTAATATGTTGCTGTAGTTGGTTTGCTAGTATCTTTTTTAGAATCTTTGGATCTGTGTTCATGAGAGATATTGGTCTGTAATTTTCTTTTTTGTGTGTTATCTTTACAAGGTTTCAGAATCAGGTAATATTAGCCTCATAAAATGAGTTGGGAAGTATTGCCTCCTCTTCTATATTTTGGAAGAGTGTGAGGAGAATAGCTATGAAATCGTCTTTGAATGTTTGGTAGAATTCACTGGAGAAGCCATCTGGTCTTGGATGTTTATTTTTGTGGGTTTTTGATGATTGTTTCAATTTTCATGCTGATGATCAGTCTATTTAGATTTTCTAGATCTTCTTGTGTCAGTCTAGGAGGATTGTATTTTTGAATACTGGTCCATTTCTTCTAGGTTATTAAAACTTGTTATGATATACTTTTTCATAGTATTCTTGCATGATCCTTTGTATTTCTGCAATGTCAGCCAAATGTCCACTGTTTCATTCCTGATATTGTTTATCTCTGTGCTCTTTCTCTTTTATCTTTAGTGAGTCTAGCCAGGGGATTGCCAATTTTATTAAATATCTCAAAGAACTGGCTCTTTGCATTTATTTTTTCCATTGTTTTCAATTTCATTATATCTGCTCTAAATTTTGACAATTTCTTTCCTTCTGCTGAATTTAGGCTTCATTTGTTCTTCTTTTTCTAGTTTTTTAAGATGAAGTGTTAGGTTGTTTATTTGGACTTGTTCTTGCTTTTGGAGATAGGCCTGTAATGATATAAACTTTCCTCTTTTGATCACTTTGCCATGTCCCTAAAGTTTGGTATGTTTGTACTATCATCATCATCTGTTTCTATGTATCTCTCGATCTCTGTTTTTATTTCTTCTCTGATCCAGTTATTCTTCAGCAGCTTCTTGTTTCTTCTCCATGTGTTTGTGGTTCTTCCTGATTTCTTTCTGCAGTTGATCTTTAGTTTCAAAGCCTTACAATCATAGAACATGGTTGGTATGATTTCATCCCTCTTATATTTGTTGAGGCTATTTTTGTATTCCAGTATGTGGTTGATTCTTGAGAATATTCCATATGCACTAGAGGAAGAATGTATACACAGCTGTTTGGGGATGGAAGGCTCTGTAAATGTCAATTATGTCTAGTTGGTCGAATGTGTCATTTAAGGATGTTATTTTTTTATTGATTTTCTATTTGGATGATCTGTCCATATCCGACAGTGGGGTATTTAGACCCCCTACTATGATAGTGTTTTGGGTCTGTTTCTCCTTATAGTTCTGTTAGTAATTGCTTTACATAATTTGGGCTCCTTGATTGGGAGCATAGACACTAATAAGTGTTATGTCTTCATGCTGCATGATTCTCTTTTATCATTATGAAGTATTTCCCACTGTTTTCTTTAACTTTTTTTGAAGTCTATTTCATCTGATATTCATATTGCTATTCCGCTGTGCTCAGAATGCCATTTCCTTGAAATATCATTTTCTACCCTTTCACTCTGAGTCTGTATTTTGTCTTTGGACCTGAGATATGTCTCCTGGAGGTAATATAAGGTTGGGTTTTGTTTTTTGTTTTTTTGATCCATTCTGCAACTCTGTGCCTTTTTATTGGTGAGCTCAGTCCATTTACATTTAGGGCAATTATTGAAATATGAGGTGTTCTTATAGCCATTTATTGTTTAGCTTTATGATAGTTAGGTGTTTCCATTGCTTCCTTGTCCTTATGTTTCTGTTTTCTTTATTTTGGTTGGCTTGTGGGTTTTTGTCTGGTCTTCTTGTTTTATGATATATTACTTCAGTTCTTAATGGGTTTTTGTTGTTACCATTATGTATATGGAAAGGATATTTATATACATACAGTCATTCATTTTTTTTCTATGTGTGCCTTATCGCCTTTCCTTTTGCTAATTTAGATCTTTCAACCCACCCCTTTTCAGTCATTGTTATCTCAATTTTTCCCTATGAATGCTGAATTTTCATTACTATCTTGTTATAAATTCTCTTCTTATTACTCAATCTTATAATACCCTGTTCTCAGTAAGGATTGCACTAATCTGCTTCTATTTGCCTGATAGTCACTTTACTCCTAATTGTGTATTCTTTTTTTGTTTGTTTGTTATTTTGTTTTAGGTGAGTTGACCATTTTCAATATTTCCTGTAGTGCAGGCCTTATAGTGGAGAATTCCCTTTTTTGTATGTTTGGAAAGGTCTTAATTTTTTCTTTATATTTAAACAAGAGCTTAGATGGATACATTTTTCTAGGCTCGTAATTTCTTTCACTTAATAGTTTTGGTATTTGATTCTCTTCCTCTCTAGCTTGTAAAGACTGTGCTGAGAAGTCTGAGGATAATATAATGGGTTTCCCTTTATAAGTTACCATTTTCTTCTCCCTGACTACCTGGAGAATTCTATCTTTGCTGTTCATTTTTTGATAACTTTAATTCAATGTGTCTTGGTGAAGGCCTTTTTGGGTTGAGATAATTGAGTGTTCTGTTGACTTTTTGAATTCCAAGCTCCAGCTCATTCCGTAGATTTGGGAAATTCTCATCAACTATTTTTCTAAAAATGCTTTCTAATCTCTGTTCCTTTTCCTTGCCTTCAATAATGCATATTATTCTTACATTTCTTCTCCTGATAGTATCAGCGAGTTCTTTTTTTTCTTTGATTATTTTTCATTCTTCAGTTTCTCTCTTCTTCGTTCTGAGTTATTTCTAGATTTCTATGTTCGATATCACCGATCCTTTCCTCCATTTGTTCAGCTCATATCCCATACTTGCAATTTCATTTTTCAACTCTTGCAGAGTGCTTTTTATCTACAGAAGATCTATTCTGTTGTTCTTGAGGGTTTCGATCTCCTTGCTCTGCTCATCTAGTTGTGATTTCTATTCCTGGAATTGTAGATATGACTCATTTTGGAACTCACTGATATTTTTTAGAAGTGCCATCCTGAAGTCTCTGTCATTTAAGTCACATATTTCTATGTCTGTAAGCTTATTTTCTGGAGATGGTTCTCTTTCTTTATGAGATGCCTTGGTTTTTTGTGGTGTTTAATGAACTATTTCCCCACCAGGACATCAATGGAAATGTATTCTGCTGTTTTTCCAGAAAGATTTATTATATAAAGGCCACTTCTGCTGCAAAGTAGGCGCTTTTCTTTTGTTTTCCAGTAGGTGCCTTCTAAGCCTCTTGGATCGCTGTTTTATTATAAAGCGTAAATAATGTCTTTTATTTTTTTTGAAGATATTTAATCACACTCACTACTGTCAGGTTCAGTCCTCTCAGTGTCAGTAACAGTTTTGGTAGAGTTTGCTGAGATTTCCCTGTGACTCTACAGCCAGTAAAAATCAACTGTTTTTCCCCTACATTCCCGACCCACTTCTCTGCTTTCTGCCCTGATGACTGGGCCTGCAACTGGCTGTGTGCAAGTCAGGGCACTTTTGGAAAAGGTTGTTCGAGGAAGTGGCTGCACCTTCTTTTCTCCTCCTCCTCCTGCAGGGAGCTCTGGAGGCTGTGAGACGCAACTTATTTATTTCTTCCAATGCACCACCTCACACCTTGGATTCTGACCTGTGGTAGTTCTTATGCACCAATCTCACAGTTGGATGTACTGGTGTGAAGTCTGAGCGTTTTTTATTCACTTTAGATGTTCAGCTTATTATTGTTTCAAGGGGAGAAAAACAAGGATGTCGCTCACAACTCCATATTTCCCAGAATCTCACAAAGAGATTTAGAGAACTATTATAAGTATACTTATACGATATAATGATTTCTAAATATTAACCTAAAAGAAACTCTGTACCTTACATGTATTTAATTTAGTAGCTCTTAACAATTATTTTTAGATTACTTTTAAAAATTTTATCATACCAAGTTGTTCTTCTTGCTGTCAAAATTTGCAGAAGAGATAACAGGAATTATCTAATAATAGATAGTCTAATTTATAGACCAATAAACCCTTGTGGAATCAAATTTATTTAATAATGAAATTTGGATGATATCCATATGTAAACAAAGAAATCTTTAAAAACCGTTTTAATAGCAAATGCTTTACAAGATATAGATTCTGAAAAGCATTTGGGTTAATGTCTCATATATATTTTTTGGTAATTCTCATATAAACAGCTTGTTTTGGTGAAGCCAATTTTGAATTACAAATTAGCAATAATATTCAGCAATAGAAATATACTCTATCTACAACATAAATATGTAGACATGCATAAACATACAGATAAACATAAACAGAGATCTCATAGCTTCCATTTAAAAATGTTGGCTTTTGTGTCCCAGACGAGCCAAAACTTAGAGGTAAAATGGGATCCAATGTTATTTCTGGCCTTTGAACTAAGATTTTTCTCAGGTGAACAAAGATTTGCATGCTGTAAGAATTCCTGGAAAGTCTTTTTGAAGTTAATTAATAATTAATCATAGAATGCATTCCATTGTCTCTAGGAAGCCTGAGTTCCATTATTTAAGGGTGCCCTTAAGGTGGACTTGTCAACAAACACAAAGGACACTAAATGAGAAAGCGAGCATGCACCATCAAGTTGAAAATCTCAGAAAGTAAAAAAGCAGCTATGGATTAACTGGACTTAAAGCGGCAGATTTTCCTAGAGGATGATGATGTTGGGGCAAAGCCTGAGCTCAAAACAGTGGCTACCCCATGTCTGCAGTTGATGAAGATAACGGAGGAGAAGAAAAATGTTTAGATGCCATTTACAATTTAGTTCTAAACCAATAAACAAAGTACAGTTAAAAAGACTGACAGACAACACACAAACATGACAATGAATGAGTACTCTCCTAAGCAAAACTCAGGTAAACTAGACAGGTTACAAATTTCAAATTCAAGTACCCAATACAAACCCATGGGGCTGTTTTTTCAAGTACAAAGAAACAGAAACAAATACAGAAACAAACGCAAAGAAACTGATTCACACACCAGCTGAAAAGTCTTACAACTATCCCCTTTCTAACATGATGCCCTAAACACATGCAAAACAAATTGGCTTGTTCTAAGGGGAAAGCCCAAAAGGAAGAAAGGGACTCCTGGTTGTACACATCGAGGTGACTTACCTCACTTCTAAATAGAGCCTGTCTGCTCACAAAGACACAGAAATATAGATGCAACAAATGCACTTAACACAGTCTACAAAAACCAAACCAAAACAAGCAAAAACAAACAAACAAACAAACAAAACACAAATGGGTAGAGCCCAACAATCTGGACCTTACTTTCAAATGGAGGTCTCCAACTAAATTCAAAATGTGGGCGGCATTGTCCCAAGGGAATAAACACACACACACACACACACACACACACACACACACACACACACACAGAGAGAGAGAGAGGAGAGAGAGAGAGAGAGAGGAGAGAGAGAGAGAGAGAAGATCTCTGTCCTGAGGGAGAGAAAGCCAAGATTAGAAGGATTTCTGGCTGCTCACACGGGCGCAACTTACTCCAGAAACAAAGCAACTTACCTTGACGCAAAACGACAGCAGACCAAAGTCCAAAGACATTTCCTTATTCCAAATGAGTTATGTGCCAAGGGCAGCCACCACCTGCCAGAAAAATTCCCTCCTGAATCTCCAAGGCAAAATGATCTTGGCAGCTGCTCGAGACTCACAAAAGTGAACCTCAGCCAAGGTTGGACTGTCATAGGCACCACCTCCTGGCTGTCTTGCCGAAGTTTGTGTGCTTTAAAAAGGTGTCAGTTTGGAGTAAGGAAAGATTTATTGACCGAGAAGGGACCAATCTAAAAAATGGAAGACGTAATTGTGCCTCTAATACAACTTGCTCGCTGGACTTGGTTAAGGGTTTTTAAGGTGCTAGGATAACATGTATGTGGAAATGCTGGTGGGGAAATTTTAATTGGAGGATCTTTGGCCTTGGCAATTTATGGTAAAAGACTGTGAACCCTGGATCTACCGAGAAAACGGACACTGTATTTCTGAAAGGGTTTCAGTGTTCAGATTCCAGTAATGTCCCTGTTCTTTGGTTGTGTGGGAGTGAAGGAGCTTTGGATGCATGACTTGCAATTGGGGGATGTTGTCTCTAAAAGGCAACTCAGTACCTTGTCAAACAAGATAAGACCATTTTGAGCTGTTTCTGTAGTTACAAGTGGAGTGTATGTACATATACATAAATGTGCATTTTTACACGATTTTCTTTCAGATAAACATATGCACATAGGTACAACACCTTTAAGTTACAAGGAAACTTGAAAGAAATTTGGAGAAATAGACATTAAAAGAATGAAAGGTTAAGTCAGTGGAAAAATATGGCATAGATGATAGAGGCTTTGTTCATCCTTCCTGTGACCATGTCAAAGTTGGGATGCAAAGTTGGAGTGAATAGGAAGCAAAGTCCCTTGGGATCTAGATGAACAGAAGCACTATACTACAGAGAGAAATAATTAATAAACCTGCAACGGTAGAAGGCAGAAGGGGTGAAGACACCAGGCTGCCCTGTCTGGAGCTGCTGAGTGGGACAGAGGCTGTGGCAGCAGCAGCTGGCACCTGAAGACGCCTCTTAAAGGGGATGTGTCCACAAATGGACTTTTGCGGTGTATTGGCCACTTGAATTTCAACATGATTAAAATGCAAAAGGTTAAATACAAATAAAGAAGCAGCAAGAGAAAAGCAGTTAGGTAACCACAAGGGAGTACCCATAAGACTGGTAGCTGAATTTTCAAAAGAAGCTATGTAGGAGAGAAGGGCTTGGCACAAAATATTCAATGTGATGAAAGCCCAGGATCTGCAACCAAGAATACTTTATCTAGCAAAACTATCATTTAGAGTTGAAGGACAGATAAATAGCTTCCCAGACAAAAATAAGCTGAGGAGTTCAACACCGAGCCAGTATTACAGGAAAAGTTGGAGGGACTTCTTTAAGAAGGATAAAACATGTGTTAAAAACATGAATAAATAATTGGAATAACTACATTTCTAACAACAAGTACTTCAAATAGAAAAGAATGAAGTGTTCCAACCAAAAGATAGAGTGACTGAAAGGATAAGAAAACAAGACCCTTAAATATGTTCCCCAAAAGAGACTCACTTCAGATTAAAAGACATACACCACTAAAAGGAAGGGGATGGAAAAAGGCATTGTCTTGAATGACCTAGGAGGTATTGCACAGAATGAAATAAGTCAGATAAAGACAAATATTGCATAATTTCATGTACACATGGAATCTAAAGGACAAAATAAAAACAACAAAAAATAGAAATAAATTCATAGATACAGAGAAAATTTGAGGGCTACTAGATAGGAGAGAGGTTGGGTGGGACAGAAAAAAGGGCAAAGGAATTAAGAAGTACAAATGGATAGTTACAAAATAGACATGGAGATATGAAGTGGAGCATAAGGAAAATAGTGAACAATGTTGTAATAAATATGTAAGGGAGAAGAGGGATAGTAGATTTATTGGGGTGATCACTTTGCGGGTTATATAGATCTCGAAACTATGCTGTACAACTGAAATGAACATATTATTGTATGCCAACTATAATTGAAAAGAAGAAACTCATCAAATTGTACAATGTAATATAAGCAACTAATTGTCTATTATGCTTCATTAACCACTCCTCCCAAAAGAATGAAAGGTTAAATTAACATGAACAAATGGCTATAGAAATTTAGATACAAAAATTTAAAGTGGAATGGTTGACCTTACTTTTAGGAATAAATTACATCTCCTATCTTAATGCACAAAGGCCTCAAAGTCAGAACCACTTTTATTTTTATGCAGTGAAGATTTCATTAGACCAGCTAATGGAACAGACTCCCCAAAATGACTTTAATTTTTTTCTTCTACTTAACGTGGGATTTCAACCTTATTCTCTTAGCAAGGGAAGCTAAGAGAACAAATTAAGAGGTTAACTTTTCATTTCCATAAAAAAAATTTCTATTGGATAAATGTATTAAAGTCCTATTGTTGCTAAAACAGTAGGTTATAAAAGAATCAAATTTATGCTTTTATTATTTGGAAGGTCAGAAACCTTAAGTGAGTCTCAGTGGTGAAAAATCAAAATGTCTGCAAGGCTGGTTCTTTCTGGAGGCTCCAGGAGAGAATCTCTTCTTCTAATCCAGTTTCTCGTGATTACAAGCATTCCTTGGCTCGTGGCCCTTTCTCCATCTTCAATGTCACCAATGTGGCATCTTCCAAACTTTCTCTGATTCCAACTATTCTTCCTTCATTTTCACATTCTAGGACCATAGTGATGACGTTAGTCCCACCTGCATAATCGCAGTCAATCTCTTTATCTTTAAGTCAGCTGATTAGCAAACTTATCCCAAGGGCTGCCTTAATCCTCCCTTACTATAAAAAATAACATATTCAAATTATCCAGGGATTAGGATGTAGCCATTTTCGGAGCCTCATATTCTGCCTATTACAAGGTTGTTTTCAGAGCTATATTATTTGGGGTCCCTTAAGGGCCCCTGTATAAAACAAACACAGATTTTATCACAGCTTCTTGAATGAGTAAATACAGTAATGCATTGCATAATGACATTTTGTTGTATGAGGGACAACGTATACAATGGTACTCCCACGATATTATGAGGATGCTGTAAAATTCTCATCACCTAGTGACAGCATTATCACGGTAACATTGTAATGAAATACATTATACAAATGCATACCATTGTGTTACAGCTACATACAGTATTCAATACAGTAACGTGCTGACTAGGTTTGTAGCCTAGGAGCTATAGGGGAAGAGATTTTTTTTACCCCAAAATGTGTGTCTTTGGTATATTGATTGTATTAGGCTGGTTAATTTTAAGAAGGAGCACACATGCTGAAAACCAAGTACAAGCTGCCGTTTGCAATGGATGTTACATTTGTAAGGAGAATCTCTATTTGTAGGGATGCTTCATTTGCTGTGCTAGGAATTGTGTGTGTGTGTGTGTGTGTGTGTGTGTGTGTGTGTGACCTTATCTCTAAAAGCTCATATTGATGCAAAAGGCAATGACTTAAATCTGCATAATAACCTTATCTTGTTTACTGTGGTTTCCCAGGTAACCTCCCATAACTGGCTTCGCTCTCCCCAACACTTGCTTCTGTCTTCGTCTAAGGATGGTAGTTAAGGTGGTAGCTAAGACCACCTTAACTCAGGGAGTTCCTCAATTATCCTGGGTCTCTCCCATGTATAGAAAAGGTATATGTTATGAAACTTTTTTCTCCCTATTAAACTGTCTTTATTACAGGGAAATGTCAGCCAAAAACCCAGACGGATAGGAGAAATTTATTTTTTCTCCTCTACAGAGCAATAGTACATACTGTATAGACTGAGTGTGTCATAATCTATACCATCTAGGTTTTTTAAGTGCACTTCATGATATTCACATGATAACAACAGACATTTTCTTGTCATTAAATGACACATGACTAATTATTTTTCTTCATTTAAAATGTTATGCCAACAAAATTTTTGGTGAAGAAGACCTAGCTACCTTCCCCTTATTTAATAACAAGGCCACACAGAGCTTCCTACCGACAGACTTGCCCTCAGACAAAGACTTGCAGCATCAGCATCCTCCTGGAGCTTATGAAAAATGGAGAGTCCCTGGGCCCACCAGTCCTTGCTGAATCAGTATCTGTACTTGAACTAGAAATCTGGGTGACTTACATGCACACTGAAGTTGGATAAGTGCTGGTACAGGCTAGGTTTTCTCACCTCAATATAGTGTAATTCTTTGTGTTGGGGATTGTAGATGTTTAGCAACCTTCCTAGACATTGCCAAATAGCTCAGGGGCAACATCATCTCTGACCGGAAACCACTGGCCCTGAGTTTGAAAACTGAAGCATCCTGACAGATTCCAATCAACACCTATTCCTTACTCTGATTATAGCTTCATTTTATCACTGTATTCTTCAATATGGAGTGGTGATCAGAATAGTACCACCTCATAGAATAAATTTTTATAAAATTAAAATTTGACAAAGCCTATATGGTACAAATCTCAAATTATATGGCTTAAATATATAAATATGTCTCTTATAATTAACAAAGCTTTCATAATGTTGGATGAAATGACAGATATTAACTTCTGTTATAAGTCAGAAATTCCCGATTGATCTGGCATGTGGGGAGGAATAAATTTTCCTCAACCTTCAGTGTACTTTAGGATGGTCTAATAATCAAGTAGACACAAGAGAGATTAGCAAGAGAAAATAACTGAGTTTAATACATAACATATGTGTGGGAACCTCACATGTGTGAAAGAGTCTGAGACCGCATGTGCAGGAGAGGTTTGGAGGTAGAAAGGAGTATGGATATACAAGACAATTTGATCTAGGGATGAGGTAATGCATTTGGGGGCCTTCAAAGGGTCATTACAAAATGAAAAAATCAGATTTCACCCCAAGATGTGCCTCAGTGGTATGGGGATTATTTTGAGCTAAGAGCAATTTTGGCTCCAGGTTCAAGAGAGACTTCTGCCCCTGCCTTTAACTACCTAGAAGAACTTGATTTAGGTGCCTTGCCCATAATAAGAGATTATCAGAGCTAATTTCTTTTTGACTTACCAGTATGGCAGGGCAAAATTTTATTTACTAAAAATCTTGTCTCCCCTGAGCTATTTGGCAATGTCTAGGAAGGATGCTAAACATGTACAATCCTCAATACAAAGAATTACACCATATTGAGAAGGTGAGAAAACCTAGTCTGGACCAGCACTTATCCAACTTCAGTGTGCATATAAGTCGCCCAGGATTCTAGTTCAAGTACAGATACTGATCAGCAAGGACTGTTGGGCCCAGGGACTCTGCATTTCTCATAAGCTCCAGGAAGATGCTGTTGCTGCAGGTCCTTGTCTGAGGGCAAGTCTGTCAGTAGGAAGCTCTCTGTGGTCTTGTCATGAAATAAGGGGCAAGTAGTTAGGTCAACTTCACCAAAAATTTTGTTTGAATGAAAAAAAATATTTAGTCATGTATCTATCACTTAATGACAAAAAAAATTCTGTTGTTATACGAATATCATGAAATGCACTAAAGAAACCTAGATGGTATAGCTTATGACACACCTGATCTATACAGTATGCAAATCTTTGTTCACCTGAGAAAAGTTTTAACTTAGTTCAAAGGCCAGAAATAAAATTGGGTCCCGTTTTACCTCTGAGTTTTGGCCTGTACCTGGGACACAAAAGCTAACATTTTTAAATGGAAGCTAAGAGATCTCTGTTTATGTTTATCTGTTTGTTTATGCGTGTCTATGTATGTATGTTCTAGACAGAGCATGTTTCTATTAATGAATAGTATTGCTAATTTGTAATATAAAATCAGCTTAACCAAACAAGCTGTTTATATGAGAATTACCAAAAAAAAATAACACATTAACCCAAATGCTTTTCAGAACCAATGATCTTGTAAAGCATTTGCTTAAGCAGTTGTTTTAGTTTTGTTTAAATATGCATATCATTTGAATTTTCATTATTAATAATACTTGATTCTACCTGGGTTTATTGGTCTATAAATTAGATATCTAAAGTAGATAATTCCTGTTATCTCTTTGCAAATTTTGACAGCAAGAAAAACAACTTGGTGTGATAAAATTTTCATAAGTAATCTAAAATTAATTGTTAAGAGCAAGTAAATTAAATAAATGTAAGGTAAAAAGTTTCTTTAGGTTAACTCTTTAGAAATAATATTGTATAAGTATATTTAATAATTTTCTAAATCTTTGTAAGGATTCTGGGAAACATGGAGAAGTGAGAGACATCCTTGGTTCTCCCCTTGAAATAACAATAAGCTGAACATCTAAAGTGAACAAAAAACCCAAACTACACCAGCATGTATGACTGTGAGATCTGTGCATAAGACTACCACAGGTCAGAATCCCAGGTGTGAGGTGGTGCACTGGGAGAAATAAAGAAGCTGCCTCTCGCAGCCTCCAGAGCTCCCTGCATGAGAAGGAGGAGAAAAGAAGGTACAGCAACTTCCTTGAACAGCCCTTCCTAGAAGTGCCCTGATTTGCACACAGCCAGGCAGGGCCTGGTCATGGGCAGAAAGCAGAGAAGCGGGTCGGAATGCAGGGAAAAACAGTTGATTTTTACTGGCCGTAGAGTCACAGGGGAATCTGAGCAAACTCTACCAAAACTGTTGCTGACACTGACAGGACTGAACCTGACAGTAGCGAGTGTGATTAAATATCTTCAGAAAATAAAAGACATTATTTAGGCTTTATATAAAACGTGATCCAAGAGGCATAGAAGCCACCTACTGGAAACCAAAAGAAAAGTGCCTTCTTTGCAGCAGAGAGATCTTTATATAATAAATCTTTCTGGAAAAACAGCAGAATACATTTCCATTGATGTCCAGGTGGAGAAATAGTTCATTAAACACCATGAACAACCAAGGTGACAAGGCATCTCATAAAGAAAGAGAAACATCTCCAGAAAATAAGCTTACAGACATAGAAATATGTGACTTAAATGACAGAGACTTCAGGATGGCACTTCTGAAAAATATCAGTGAGTTGAAATGAGTCATATCAACAATTTCAGGAATTGAAATCACAACAAGATGAGCAGAGCAAGGAGATTGAAACCCTCAAGAAGAACAGAACATATCTTCTGGAGAAAAAACACTCTGCAAGAGTTGAAAAATGAAATAGAGTATGGGAAATAGCTGAACAAATGGAGGAAAGGATCAGTGATATGGAAACAGAAATCTAGAAATAAATCAGAAGGAAGAAGAGAGACACTGAAGAAACACAAACATCCATCAGAATATGGGCGAGTACCTGAACAGACACTTCTCCCTGGAGGACATACAAATGGCCAACAAATATTTGAAAAGATTCTCAACATCATTAGTTATTAGGGAAATGCAAATCAAAACCACAATGAGATACCTCGCCTGTTAAATAGCTATAAAACAGGAAAGTAATAACTAATGTTGGAGAGGATGCGGAGAAAAAGGAACCCTCATACATTGCTGGTGGGACTGCAAATTAGTACAGCCGCTATGGAAAGCAATATGGAGGTTCCTCAAAAACCTGATAATTCATCTAAATGTAATCCAGCAATCCTGTCTACTGGGTATTTACCCCAAAGACTTGAAAACCATATCCAAAAAGATTTTACATTGATGTTTATAGCACAGCATTATTCCTGGTAGCCAGGACATGGAAGCAACTGAAGTGTCCTACAATAGATAATTGGCTAAAGAAGCTGTGGTACATATATACAATGGAATATTACTCAGCCATAAGAAGAGATGAAACACTGACATTTGTGAAAACCTGGATGGACTTTGAGATAATCATGCTAAGCAAATAAGCCAGACAGAAGAAGTTGAAAATCACATGATATCACTTATATGTGGGATATAAACCTAAAAGTGACAAATAAACAGGACAAACAGAGGCTCATGGTCATGTACAATAAACTAGTGGTTTCCAAGAGGATAAAAGAGAGGAGGAGGTACATGAGGTAAAGTGGATCAAATATGTGGTGACAGAATGAAATTTAATTATGGGTTGTGAATACACAGTGTAAACATATATATGGCTTACTGTTAAAGTATACAGTTGAAACTTATTGGATTTCATTAACCAATGTCACCCGAAAAAATTAATTATTTAATTAAACAATAAATACCAAAAAATAATATGTCACAGATTATAATGTTCCTGAGTCACCTAAGTCTTCTTAGTCATGGTAACATCAGAACATGAAGCATTACTAAACAAATAGTCATCATGATATGATTTCCTGCAGTGTACAGTATAATAACAGGTTATATAAATCTGTAATCTAGGAAGTATAAGGCAACAGAATTTGTCACCCCAAAATATGTCAGTTTGCCATAAAGATTATTTTACACTGGTTAATTTTAAGAAACAGCAGACATGGGAGAAGCTCTGAAATCCAAGTACAAGTTACACTTTGTAAGGAACATTTGCATAGTAAGGAAAATCTCCAATTGTAAGGTGTCTCCCTGGCTGTACCAGGAAAAGGGTGGTCCTTTTCTCTAGAAACTCATCAATGAAGAAGACAATGCCTTATGTCTGCATAACAACCTTACCTCATTTACTGGGCTTTCTCTGATAACCTCCCATAACTGACTACACCAACCCCAGCACTTTTTTCTACCTTCAGCTAAAGATGGTAGTTAACATGGCAGCTCAGGCCACTCTGGGGAGTTACCCACTTTCCTGGATCTCTCCATGTACACAGAAGAAATATATGTTATTAAACTTTATTGGTTTTCTTCTATTAAACTGTCCTTGGTTACATGGATGTGTCAGAAAAGAACCCAGAAGGGTAGAAATATTTTTTTTCTTCCCCTACAGCAATAGACTATACCATAGCTTAGTGTGGTAGGCTAACCATCTAGGTTTGTGTAAGTGCACTCTATGCTACCTAACCTACCAAGCATTTCTCAGAATTTATCCCCTTTTGATGGTGCATGACTGCACACATTTCATCCAAAATTTAATGCAAAATATTTTGGTGCAGATGATGTACAATCTACAGCATCATCTTCCTGGGCTTGTGAGAAATGCAGAGTCCCTGGGCCCAACAAGTCCTGATGAATTAGTATTTGCATTTGAACTAATCCTGCATGACTCATATGCACACGATATTTGGAGGAGTGCTGGTCCCGACTAGCACATCTCACCTTCAAAATTTGACATAATTACTTGTGATGGACCTTCAGTTGCCTAATAGCCCAGGGGCAACATCATCTCTGGCAGGGAACCACGGCTCAGACATTAAAACTGAAAGCATCCTGACAGATTCCAATCAGCATCTATTCCTTACTATGATTTAACTCAGGCAGATCACTAAACTTTTTCAAGCCATTTCTGCAATGTGAGATAGAGTTCATAATAGAACAACCCACAGGATGGACCTTTATAAAATTGAAATTTGACAAAACCTGAAGGTAAAAGCTCAGATAATATGGCATAAAATTATGTAAATATGTTTCTTATAATATCAAATATTTTATAATGTGGACTAAAGACAGCTCTTAACTTCTGATATAAGTATAGTATTCTTATTAATTTGGTAAGTGTCACTAAGCCAAGGTGTATAGTGTCCAATGTTTACATGAAAGCCACAGAGTTTCCCTATTGACAAAGAGGGATGTAGCAATTTTCTGCACCTATTAATGGTTGTGTTCCACCATGTGCCAATTTGAAGACCCTGGGACCTAAACCAACATTATCCTCAGTCTAGATTTTTGAGAGAACTTTAATGCAGGGTTGGGATAGGATCGGGAGGTGAGATCTTGCAAGTAGGAGAATCATGGAGAAGAAGTTTGAAAACAGGATAAACTTGACTTCTCACCTCAACTCTTGGGAACAGAGAATCAACAGGAAAATTTCCAGGCCGTCCAGACCAGTGTCCCACAGGAAAATTGGGGCTCAGAGGTGGAGTAACATTGGAAACAGTGCCTAATGAGCAGATAAATGAAGCAGAAATGATCACTCTCTGTGTGTACAAGGCTGGGCTTTACAAGATGTATTTGTTATTTTGGATTCCTAAGTCCAAGTGGGATCAATGCTTTACATTTTTGCGCTTTTTCTGGGGACAGAGCTTCGGTCTGCATCATCAACCATCCAGAGAGGCATTCATACTTCCACACGGAGTCCTCCCTTTCAGAGACCCCATTCAGATGAGTCTAATAACCCAGCAGGTATTACAGGGAAGGGTCAGAGAGGATGGAACCTGAGAACTTTTACCTGATCTCTGAGAGCCTAACCAGCCTTCCAGAGCCCAGAGATGGCATGTTTGTTTGCTAGGTAGACTAATTAATTTGTTTAATATGTTAAAGTGGAGTTTTTTCTAACAACTTTGCTGTTTGGATTGAATTCCATCATATATAGAGAGATGTGTTTGTTGGAAAGTATGAAAATTATCATTTTTTGTTCAATTCTAACAGTCTCATATTGTGTCCTCTCTCGTCATTTTTACACGTAAAAACTTATACGTCCTCATGCATCATTTGAACAGCATTCTTTTTCATTCATTAATCATCACATCTATCCTTTCCTAAGGATATCTGAATCTATTTATGTCTATATAGGTAGAAATTATAACAGTAGATACTACTTCCTCACAGCTTTTCAAAAGTATATTTTTATATTTTTCTATGCATCTTTGCCAATTCTCTGGAATTAGAGATCCATATCAATGTGATTAAATTATTGGGTTTTAATATTTTCTTTATAATTAGTCTTACATATAATCAATTTGACTTAATACAGTTATTAAAACTACTGTTTTAACTTGGCCATATTTCCCCATTCCTCAACATTTGTTCTGTATTAATGCACATATTATGAAACCACATAGACAAAATAAGTGAGGTCCTTACTCATTGAATCTCATATTACAAAGGAGAAGGCCCAGTACAGTGAAATGAGTGCAATATGACATCATTTCCTCAGGGACAAATGTAAAAAGAAAGGGCACCAATAGTTCTTTAAGCATAAGCAGGATTTTATAGAATATATCTGGGGAGGCCTTTTCATATTAGATAAGAAAGAGAACCAGGACTAGTTTACCCATCATATTTGTTACAAAGAGGTCAAAACTCAAAGTTCAAAAATAACAAAGGAAAGAATTCCACAAAGAAAAGAGAGAATGGCCAGGCTCATCTACCACTGTGCCATATAAAAACAAGGTGGTCAAATAACATGGAATAAGTGCAGAATAACAATTGGATCAGGGCTGAGGTGGACGCAGTGATGAGGCCAGTGGGGCAGTAAAGGTCCGGTCAGTGTGAGGTCCCTTGAGTCTGAGGGAACTGCAGCACCCATGCCGGCTGCCTCTTTCTCTGCACCTGACTCTCTGTGGGCTCTTCATTCTTGTGCTTTTCTCTCATTGGCAAGAAGTGGTCTTTTAAAACTATTCTTATATTATTGCAGTGGATTCAGAAGGTTTTTATTTTCTCCCAAAATAAGACATTCTTTTTATGTTGTGATCCAGCATGCCTGCACACAAACACAGCAAATGCACACACACACACACCATGCACACACACACATACATGGGATTGACAAAAGAACCATGATATTAAGTATGTACTCTGTATATAGTGCACTCTCATATTTTCTCTTATGACTTTTGATCTATTCTAGTTAATTCTTGCAAACCATAATCTGCCACCCTACTGCGTCCTGATATAGAATATGGAAAACATTCCTCTGGCATGCCCTCCACAGCTACATCAGTGTTGCTCCTTCTATTCCTTCTCTCATCATCAACAATTTCTGTGAGAATGTTTCTCATCCCTCCATGGAATGGTTATTTATTCAGCTACTGTTAACACCTAGCTAAGTCTGGTGGGAGGGTGTTGATTTGTTTAACATGCTACATGCCTCACTGCACTCACTGTGTAGCAGAGAAAAGACAAAGACAGAGAAATAAATAAAAATTATGGTATGGGCATCCTAATATGTAGTAACTTGATGAGAAGTATCTTTTTACTCTGCTAATGTTCAGAAGAAGAAAGGGCCCATGAAGGAGAGGATGCAGGCAATGTGAAAGAGGACTTGGTGTTTGGAAGATGGAGAGGGTTTGAAAAATTCCAAAATGTCTCGTGGGGAGACTCCAAGCAGAGGGAAGCATGTGTGTAAAGGCTCTGAGATTTGTAGCTGTGGCCGGGTGAAGCTTGGAGTTAAGTTCAACATTTGGGAGATTAGTGTGAGCATGAGCAGGGCTCTATGTGGGTGAAATGAGTGAAAAGGTCACAAGACATGAGCTTTGTGTTTGAAACTACAAAATTTACTTCCTCTTCATTGAGAAATCACTGGGATGGAGTTTAATTGGGAGTCTTTGAACAGTTTTCAATAAAGAGATCTTCATGGGTCAATGTGATTTCTGTCTAGAGGGTTTCCAGCCCTTAGAAGGTGGGATAGGTGACAATAAAATATGGCTATGCAATTGGGGTCCTAGAGGTGGAGAATAATGGAGACATAGATGCAGAAAAAAATAATCTGTCTCATCTCATCACAGTGGTAATCATTTACCAACAGGAAATAAAATCTGACATCATATATAAATTGACATCATTCTAAATTGATACTACTGTCTACACTATTTGGTTGAGGATATTAGCATTGAGAATTTTGCTGTCTCTCATTCAAAGAACTAAGAGGTGGTAGATCTTAAAACCGAGGTTTTGAATTTCCAAGGCTTTGCACTTAAAGTTATTTACTAAAGTCTCATTTCAGCTTTAAAAACCTCTGCTTTTTTTCTGTACATAGTATATTTCCTCTTGTAAATTGTAGGTTTATTATTTGCAAATTTTTTAGTAAGGTGTTTGATCTGTGAGATATATTGATACATAAAGAAATTTCTGTTTTCTGTTTTGAATAAATGTTACTTGCTACCTATTGATAATTCTGAGCATAAGGCAAAACAACTGCGGTTGGCATGTTACCAACTAAGGATGCTTTCTCCTCATCACACTCTCTCAGGAACCAGCAGAGATTATTACATCTATCTCTGTCTCTGACCCTGTCTCTGTCTCTGTCTCTCTGTCTCTCTCTCTCTTTATCTTTCATTATTTACTCTCTTCTTATTTAACTAATTTTAACATAAGGGCAGAAAATAGTTAAATGAAAATGGAACCTCAGTTTTACATGTTGATTTTGGGGGCTTATCAATGGACTCATGGAGCTTTGGAACTGTAGGGGATAACCTGATATTATCTTGCCTTATATTATTTCTTTCCTCATTAGTGTCTGGGGTGAGTACAAGCTAGTATTAACATTACCCCAGGAGAACACAGTGTGTGTGTCTGTGGGTGTGAGTGTGTGTGTTTTGTGTAGCTGAGCATTTCTCCACTTGTTGGGGCAGGGATGTCTAGCTCATATACTCTGAAATGTGTTCTTTAAAATACAGATCCAGAATGTCAATCAAGAGGGATCCTTCTCACAGGATCCCTTGCAAAGAAAATAAAGTTTAAGGAACAATATGTAATTGAGTAATCCCTGGATCTTGAAGTTTCATCTGTAACAGGTAGGACATGTCATTCCTCCACAGTTCTGACAGCATCTTTATCATCTCCCTCTTTCTCATTCCACTTACCACATGACTTCCTTTTGAGCATGATTATTGAGGCAACTGCCAAAGGATCTCTGCACTGGCTTTTTCCCATGCAGGCTACACACTTCTCCCAAATCTTTTGTCTTTCCTGTGTCTTCCTTAAGGTCTCTGTTCAAATAATACCTTGTTTTCAAGTCTTTCTCAATTCCATTAAAAATAATCTACGCTCATACACCATTTTTTTCTTTAAAGCACATGCACCATCTAAAATCTTGTATAATTTTTCACTTCCTTATATTCCTTCTCCTTCTTTGGATTAAGGGACTCCTGTTTTTCAGCACCCTGTACTTCTTGTCTAGAAAATTGCCAGGATTCAGCATTTATTACTCAGTGTATAAAAGAATTTCTCATTAAAGCGATATAAAAATGATTTATTTGGCAAATGCTAAGAGAACGGCAGGAATTTGTAATTAGAGATGTCACATGACCTTACTTAAAGGTGATCAAATCTCTACAAAACCATATATATGTCATATACACAATTTAGGTTAAAATATAAATTGTAGCATTTCACATGTTAGTAATACTCATGTGTAAAAATTAATCATGTTTTTTTGTTTTTAGTCATCACTTCCACCACATGGAACCAAGGAATGGTACACAATTTTCAGAATTTCTTCTTTTGGGATTTTCAGATGAACCAGAAGGCAGCCTCTCATATTTGGGCTCTTCCTCTCCATGTACCTGATCACCTTGTTTGGAAACCTGCTCATCATCCTGGCCATCAGTTCAGACTCCCACCTCCACACACCCATGTACTTCTTCCTCTCCAACCTGTCCTTGGTGGACATCTGTTTCATCTACCACCATCCCAAAGATGCTGGTGAACATCCAAACACAGAGCCAAGTCATAACCTATAAAGGCTGCATCACACAGATGTATTTTTTATGCTCTTTGGGTTGGATGACTTCCTTCTGACTGTGATGGCCTATGACCGCTTTGTGGCCATCTGTCGCCCCCTGCACTACACAGTCATCATGAACCCCGGCTCTGTGGACTGCTGCTTCTGGTGTCCTGGATCATGAGTGCCCTGTATTCTTTGTTACAAACCTTGATGGTGTTGCGGCTATCTTTCTGTGCAGTCTTGAAAATCCCCCACTTTTTCTGTGAACTCAATCAGATGTCCAACTTGCCTGTTCTGACACCTTTCTTAATAACCTGGTGATATATTTTTCTGCAGTGCTGCTGGCTGGTGTTCCTTTTGCTGGTATCCTTTACTCCTACTCTAAGATTGTTTCTTGCATACGTGGAATCCCATCAGCTCAAGGGAAGTTTAAAGCATTTTCTACCTGTGTTCTCACCTCTCTATTGTCTTCTTATTTTATTGTACAGGCTAGGAGTGTACCTCAGCTCTGCTGCTACCCACAGCTCACATTCAAGTGCAGTATCCTCTGTGATGTACACCGGGTCACACCCATGCTGAACCCCTTTATCTACAGTCTCAGGAACAAAGATATAAAGGGAGCTTTGAAAAGATTCTGTGGGATGGCAGCTATAAAAGGGACAACTGTTCTGGGGCTGAAGAACTTTTGTTTGGAGGGCTAAAAGCCTTGGAACCAGAAAATGTGGAAATAGAATATGCCTTCTTTACTTTTTGCTGGAATTTCCATTTAGTTTTTCACCTTCTCTATACAATGTAAGTAATTGTTTATCATTCTTTCTGCTCTAATATATAGATATTTTCTCTTTGACCATTTTCCCAGTCTCACAAAAGTTTTCCACAATTAAACCTAAAATAGTTGGAAAATCCCATTTTTTATTTGAAGACATATCAATCTCAAAAATAATTCCTTCTGCCCTGTGCCTCTTTGGTGTTGGAAGGGGCTTGGGTCACTGTCTGCTCTATCTCCTCTTTGCTCTGCTGCCTCTCTGTGCTGGGACACTCCCATGATGGACGCTGGCTCCTGAACAGACAGACCCACACTGAGGAAGCGGTGGCAGAGGCAGCAGAGGTGACTCTGGGACCTACTGCCAAGCACTGGTTTTTGTTTTGAAAGGGCAAGGTCAGCCCCAAATTCCCAGAATATGTATCATCCCAATATGAATCAGGCTTTATTGAAGAAGTGACAGATGATTCCAGCTTTTTTGGTGGTGGTGGCAGCCAGGTAAAAATAACACATTTTGGAGAGCTCTGGCAATTTGAACCTCAGAATGATTATACAAGATTTTAGGCAATTTCTAAGTAGCAATCACTGGACAAGATAATGAGCCAATGAGAGAGGTCACCAAACTCACACTGACTCTGGGGACCAAGTCGGCTTCAAGGTTGCCAATGATGGGAGATATAGATCTCATAGTAGTACTCATCCAGATCTCCAGCTATCGAAAGAATAATACAACAGTTCTTTGCTGGAGTCTTTGCAAATTCTGCAGTTTCTGGATCCCCACACCTTTTTCCTGGAGGGGATGCTGCACTCCAACCTTGGGCTATGCCTGGGAGTTCACACAGGGCTTGATGCCATCTACCCAGCTTTTAAGACAACTGGAAACACAGGCCTCCACAAGCTGACAAGGGAAAGATCACATCTCTTCCAACAGTGACAGAAACTCAGGAGCAAGTTGATATGTGTTTAGATTGTTCAGTATGCAAAGATTACACAGTTGAAGAGGAAGTCAGCAGTTACCCTGCAGCCACATCTTTCAGAGCAGTTGTATTGTGCCATGGTTAGAACTGCATGATACATGTTCTATACACAGGAAGAGCTTAGATGGTAGCAGCACTTGGCAAACCCAGAGTTCTGAGACCTCTGCAAGCAACAGAGTTTGCAATGAAACACAATTACAGGACTGATGGATTTTCTGAAGCTAAAGACTATGTCTGAGTCAGGGCTGTGATGCCCTCTTACCACAGCTGTAAATTGCATCAAAAGAAAAAAAAGTAGGTGATTTAGGAAACGTATAAGAAACCCCAACCATAATATTATGCAGTGAGTGTTTTTCTTCTCTAAATTTAAAGTTAACATCTGTAGATGAAATTACATCTACAACAAAATGCCTCTGATTCCTAATTCAGAGTGATAATTTTATAACTTGAAACTTAATTATGTGGGTTTACCCCAGCCAGAATAGAATCAGTTCCTTAAAGCCAGCTAGGGTCCTGCTATCTGTCACGTTACCCGTGATATGCTTTCACCTCCTTGTCCATCCTCCATCTATCATTAGTGAATTTTATACTAAATACAGTGAAACCAGAGCCTCAAAAATAAAATAAAAATAATTTCTTCTCAAATGGTCATATCATCTTTAGAATTCTCATTTGTGTTACTAAAGAGTCTTCATGAGTTATAACTCACATATAGCAAACTACGCTTGTTGACTAGTTCATTTATGATGTTTTGCACAGAAAAAGTGAAATAGTTTTCACTTTGGGTCTCTTCTATTCTATTTCACTCCCTTAACTGCTCTTAATGATAATGTGGACTTTAACATTCTGCTGGTTTTAACTGGACTTCTGCTTTTATTCTCTTATTGAGTTTGGTGTCCAAAGTCTCCCTATGTACCTAGGAAAAAAATTGATTACCAAATATATATTCCTAGTAGAGTCACAAATTTGAAAAATAGATTCACCTGATATGCTCTTTAGAAAGAATTGACCTTATACACGAGGAAGCATTACTCAGTTGATTACTATGCAAAGATTTCTTTTCATGCTGTAATCAACTCCTGAAGTATAAAAGATGGATTCCATGTGTGAGGGTTTGTTTTCATTGAGGTGAAGAATGGTTGGTGTACCTTCCTCCTCTTTGTCCTCCAAAATTTCAGTGCTGCTTACAAATATGACTCCTCTACAGTCTAAACAAAAATCTCACTTTTCTTATTTTGTCACAATGACTACCTTGGTACTGAAGGAACAATGTCACTATCATCCATTTCATAGCTCCTCATATGCAGGAAATTCTTCCATCTTCATGATCACATGATTCACAGGAGAACTTGAATTCCTGCCCCATCTTAGGATTTCCTCAGAGTTTCTGCTAAAATGCACATCTTTCCAACCTCTCCTGGTTACGTAAAAGTGACCCTTAATAGAGTCAATTGTTAAACCAGTTATCCAAAATAAACTTAAATAACAGAATGATTATAAATGCTATGCCAAATATCAGAACATATGCCTAATTTAAAAAGCCAGTAATTATAATTGCCCTCATTCATCTTTTTTTTTGTATCGATAGCTAATGCTATATAATAAGCTGACCTAAATGATATCATTTATATCAAGTGGATTACATAATGGAGTTGTTCTGACTCTGCTCAGATACTCATGGGTCCGTATCAGCTGGGAGTCTGTACATTGTGTATCTCCAGCTCATTCATGATGTTGCATGAGGCTGTAATGCACCCCTGTCTTAACCAATTTATGACAGTTTATTTATATATGTGGAAATCTTCTGGTGTGCAAAAAGAATGAGTTTACCAAAAGTAATTTTCCATAAATTAATGTCACTGTTTTTATATCCATGTAAAACACTTAGCTTTCTACCAAATGATAATTCTTCCTTCTCTGTTAAAATATGACTCAAACTACCTGTGCTCTACATGTTACCTTGAGCCAGGAATCATTAGATTTTTTTCCTGTTTGTTATTTGACTAGAGTGTGATTACATGTAATATGTAGCATACATTTAAAATGTACAAGTTGCTGAATCAAAGGGACCTAACAAACTAAGAGTTTATATTAATGGGTCCATTTACACATCATTCAAGGAACTGTATGAAAGCATTAATTGCATTGTTACATATCTGTGAAAAATTAAATCTCCCTGAGCCTGTTTTCTATTTCTGTTGTAAAACTGGATAATAATATTTAAGATAAATGTGGTGCAGAACACATGAAATCTGTGGAAACACTGGTGAGGCCAAGAATTCTCTCATTGGCTAGTAGTCTACTTATGTATGTGTATTTATATATAATTATTTAATAATATATATTAAATAATTATATATAAACTCAGTAACCCCATCTTTTATGTTGAAATAAAATATGAGAGAATGTTGGAGAGGATAAAAATGAAAAAATGTTAGGTTGAATTAACATAATTTTTTAAATATAAAAAACATAGAGCAAAAAATTGATTATAGATGGAGAATCCTTATTTTAATAATGAAATATTGTCTTCTTTTAATGTCCAAAGGCCTCAAATTTAGAACCACATTTACATTTATGCAATGGGAAATTCTCTGTACCAGGTAATGGGGCAAAATCTCCAGTTTAACTTTAGATTTTTTCTTCTACTTAGTGCGAGTTTCAAGACAAAATGTCCTCACCCATGGGAAGCGAAATGAATGAATTGAGATGCGTAATGTCACTTTCCTCCAAAAACAGTTATTAAAAATTGTCTGTATGTCATTGCTATTTACTGCTGCAACAAAACATCACACTAATGTGTTTAAAAGAAAAAAAAATTGCCTAAAGTTCTGGAGGTCAGAAGTCTGAGGAGACGATGGGCTGAATCAAGAAATCTGCAGGACCCATTCTTCCTGAATGTTCCAGGAGAGAATTTCTTTCCTCTCCTATTCCAGTTTTCACATGGCCACAATCATTCCTTGGCTCACAGCTTTTTCTCCAACATCAAGGCCAACAGTATTGCATCTTTCAATATCTCTCTGATTCCAACTTTCTTCCTTCCTGTTATACATTTCATGACCACGGCGATGATATTAGTCTCATGTGAATAATAGGCAATCTTTTTTTATTTTAATTTTGGTGTTTTTTTTTTTTGGTGATATTAGTAAATGAAATCCAGTAAGTTTCAGGTGTATAATTCAACAGTATGGCATATACATATATGTATATGTGTGTGTGTCTATATATATATATACATATATATATGTATATATATATATTATAATAATATATATATATAAATATTGCATTGTGTGTTCACCACCCATTGTTTATATATATATATATACATATAACATATATATATATATATATATAACATATATATATATATAAAACAATGGGTGGTGAACACACAATGCAATTTATATATATATATCATTATATAATAATATATAGTATATATATTATATATATTACATATATATATATATAATATATGAATTGCATTGTGTGTTCAACGCCCATGGTTAAATTTCTTCCAGTCACCACATATTTAACCCATTTTACCCCTCTATCTTTCTCCTCCCCGTTACCCTCTGGTAATCACTAGTCTATTGTCCATGTCCATGATTTACCTAATGAATAATGTCCTATCTCAATGTGAAAAGGCCTCAAGTCCGGAACCACATTTACATTTACGCAATGGGAAATTCTCTGTATCATCTAATGGGGTAAAGTCCCCAATTTAACTCTGGATTTCTTCTTCTATTAAGTGCGGGTTTCAACACAAAATGTCCTCACCCAAAAGAAATAAAATGAATGAAGTGAGACCCTTAAAGTCACTTTTCTCTCAAATCAGTCATTGGATAAATGTCTGTATAGCATTGCTATTGCTGCTGAAACAAAACATCACACTGACGTGTTTTAAAAAACATCAAACTGACAGGTTTTAAAACAGACAAATTAATTCACCTAAAGTTCAAGAGATCAGAAGTCTGAAGAAAGGACTAAAATAAAGTTGTCTGTCAGGCGTATTTCTTCTGGAGGCTCCAGAAGAGAATTTGTTTTCTCTTCGTTTCCCTCTTCCCATGGTCACAAGCATTCTTTGGGTCATGGCCCTTTCTCCAACTTCAAAGCCAGTACTGTAGCATCTTCCAATCTCCCAAAGACTCCAACTTTGCTTTCTTCCTCTTCCACATTCTAGGATGAGGGTGGTGACATTAGTCCCACATGCAAAATCAGGGCCAATGATATCATAAAGGCAGCTTATTAGCCAAACTATTTCATCTGCTCTCTTAATCCTTCCTTGTAATGAAAAATAATATATTAAAAACTTCTGGAGATTACGATGTGGTTATCTTTTGGAGGCTCTTATTCTGCTTACTATATATTTTTTAAATCAGTAATAAATGGTGTCATTCAAGAGTCCTTATGTAAAAGAATCAACATAGGTATTTTCAGAAGTATATAATGTCATCTATAAATCCTTATATAAAATAACAGAACAGTGAATTTATAACAGCCTCTGGAATGAATGCAGATGTCATCTCAGACACACACATTGGTGGCACTGGATGATGGTGGATTCCACAAGTGTGACAGAGCTGTGATCTTGAAGTGGTCCTCCTCCCAGGGCCCCAAACAAGAAACAGAGAGGGGCCACTAACATATGCTTTTTTTTTTCTTGTACAGAACTCTAACCCCTCACTCTTGCTCCAAGTGTCCACAGTAAGAATTTCTAGAATCTTCTAGCTGTTAAGTATGTCCCGTGTTTGACTCTGAGAAACACCTGCAAAGCTGCTGTTTCTTGGTGAAACAAATTATTCTAACAATTCCTCATATTCTCTTTATTACACATCTATTGCACATAATTTACAAATGTTTATTGTCAAAAAAAAGTATGAAATGCTTGAGTGTCTGTTTGCCCCAGGTAGAATTTAATTTATTTTCCACAACTGATTCATTCTCACATTCTCTTAGGTGGACTGTACAACCCCATTTCTTGCTTTGAGGATTTAAATAAAAATTTTCCAGCTGCACTGAGATATAACTCACCGTTGTGTAATTTTAAAGTGCACCTGAACATTATTACATATATATAGTAAAAATATTACCAAGAAAATATTTAACACATCCAGCTTCATATAGTTACTTCTTTGTGGTGAAAGCATTTTGAAATATGCTTTTTTAGCAATTTTCAAGTGTCTAATTTAGTATTGTTAAATATAGTCACCTTGCTGTGATTTGATCCTCAGAACTTAAACAACTTAAAACCAAAGACTGTACCCTTTAATTAATATCTCCATCTTTCCCTCATACCTTTTCTAAGGCTTAGTGTTTATTTCTATAAGTTTGGATTTTTATGTACCACATCTGAGATCGTGAAGTTTTGTCTTTCTCTGACTTACTTCAGTTATAATAATGCCCTAAAATCCATCACTGTGGTTATAATGACATAATTTCCTTCTTTCTTATCACTGAATACAATTTCATTATATATTATATATACATATATAACTTTCTTTATCTATTTATTCATTGGTGGAGGCTTAGGTTGTTTCCATGTCTTTGCTCTTGTGAATAATTCTATAATTAACATGGAGTGGATGCAGATACATTTTTGCAATAGTGATTTTATTTCCTTCAACTATATACCACAAATGAGGTTGCTGGAATATATGGTAGCTCTACTTTTTCTTTTCTTTTTTCTTTTCTTTTTTTTTTTTCATTGGTTGAAAAAAGGTACACGTTTCTATAGTATTAGGTAAGTCCTTATCTCATTCTCTCTGGGAGTCAGGAATCAGAAAAAAAAAAAAACATACACAGCAAAATGTATTTGCCTTGAGACTTATCCACGGCTGTCTGTCAAGCACTTGACTGATTCAAAGCTGAGTTTGATTCTTAATGGGAAAACTTACACTTCTGTCTTGAGTTTTTGTTCTAAAAAGGGTACAAAAGCTTTTTGTGAACATTCATTTCTTCATTAAATGACACTTACCGAACACCTATTGTGTGCCTGACACTGTGCTTCACCTTGAGGAGAGAGGAGGTACTGAGGCAGACCAAGTCCTGCCCTGTTTAACTGGCCAAGCCTCCCAAAGCAATAGCACAACCAGGGTGAATTTCAGCTAAGAATGACTGGATACTCAGCAGTTTCTGGACCCTGGAGCCAGATTATGGGGATCCAGATCCAAGTTCTCCTACTTACTAGCTGTGTGACTTAGAAAGCTGTCTGAACTTCTCTGTGTCTTGACTGTTCCCATTGGCAAAGATGGAAACATAATTGCATCAACATCGTAAAGTTGCCATGAAGATTACCTTTAATCTGCATAAAGCATGTAGAACAGTGTTTTTTTGTTTTGTTTTGTTTTGTTTGTTTTGTTTTGTTTTGTTTTAGAGTCAGCTGTTATTATTATCACCTGGGCACGCTGAAGAGAAAGGCTAATGGGATGGAGTTTTGTGTGGAGCCCTCTGATTGAGTGAGGGTCATTTCTTAGAGGGAACCTTTATTTTCCTTATATTACAGATATAGAAACTGAGGCTGAAAGATTCCAGGAATGCCATAAGGATTAATTTAGCAGGCCTGGGTTGTCCAAATCTTACACATTCCAAAGAAAGGTTTGGCTCTTGTCTGGCTCCTCAGAGATAGCTTCTAAGCCTTTTCAATGTCTTCCCTGATAAGAGTTTCTTTGTTTATCTGGGGACCTTGGGCCACTATGGAGAGATCCTCTATGCTTACAATGTGTTTTATGGTACAACCTTGGGCCACACAGGATCAGCTTAACATCTGGAGAGGCCAAAGACTAACGAACCATACAGGCAGGCAATCATGTCTATGTAAAGAACCCCAACAAAACCACGAGACAAGTTTCAGGTGAGCCTCCTTAGTTGGCAATACCCAATGCGTGTTGTCACACATCATCACTGGTAGAATAAAGCTCTGTTGATACAACTCCACTGGAAGAGACAACTGAAAACTCACTCCTGGTCTCTCCTAGGCCCTATCACATGTATCTCTTCCCTTTCCTGTTGTAATCTGCACACTTTCACTATAATAAACTGTAGTGTGAATGTAACAGCTTTGCTGAGTTTTGTGGATCCTCATTGAACCTGAGGTTGGACTTAGGGAGCCTGAGTACAGCAGGGGAGTGACTGACTGCCCAAGGTTATGGAGATAACAAGTGGTGGGGCTTGGAAGCAATTCCAGGTCATTGAGAATAGTTAAGAAAGTAAATGATGGAGTAGATGGAGATGAGGATGTCACTTATGGGGTGTAGTGACAATTGATGAAGGTAGAGAATATATAAATGAATTAATATATCTACCAAATATTTACTGAACAAACATGATGCGCAAAGTGCTGGCCCAGGCACTAATGAGGGTCACTATGACATTCAGAGTGGGAATAAACACGCTGTAAACCAAAGATAAAGAGATACACACAAGATAATTTCAGGTATGTAACATGCTGATGAAAACGAACACCATACATAAAGATGTTACTCTGTGCCAGGCACAGTTCCAAGGCACTAATTCTTTCCATCCTTATAAAAACCCTGTATAATACATACTGTTCTTACCAGCTTGAAGCACAGAGAGGCTCAGTTTTTGGCCAGTCACACAGGTAGTAAGCAACAGAGCTGGGGTTTGAACCCAGGCAGCCTGGGTCCAGGATCCATGCTCCTGACCACTATACCCAGTGGCCTTCACAGAAGTGATCACATGGGCCTGATGCAAAGGTTTCTGGCTCGAAAGACACCGATGGTGATGCACATGTAGAGACAGAGCAGTCGCAGGGGGCAGATTTGAGGACCCAAATGAGTGTGGATGTCATCTCAGACACACAAATTGGTGGCACTGGGGTGATGGTGGATGATGGTGAATTCCACAAATGTGAACTTCAGTGACCACACCACGTAACACTTTCCAGCCACACATCTTCCTACGCAAGAATGCACATCCTCCTTATACAACATGTGGTCAGAACAATCCTATTTTGCAGAAAAATTGGAGGAATAGAATAAAATTAACTGCTAAATAGCTAAAATGTTTATGATAGCTCTATTCCAATTTACATTTCCACCAACAGTGTACGAGTGCTCCCTTTTCTGCACATCCTCACCAGCAAATATTATCTTTGGTCATTTCGATAATAGAATTCTTAATAGATAGAATTCTGATAGACACAAACACACTAAATTTATACTCGCATACATTTCCACAAATATATCTTTACATACATAAAAAAACACTAAAGTTCAAACAGTCTTGTTGTTTAAAAAAATTAAACTTCCAATTGTTTATGAAAGAATGTGATCAAACACAGGAATGCAAACATTCAATCCCACCATAGAGAAACAAAGAGTTCTCACAGGCAATTTGTGATCAAGAAAGGAAATGACTAACAAATGCACAATGACTAACAAATTTATATATATTCACAGCCTCACAAGCAACAAAATATTTGCAAAGTAAAGTCATTAGCATTCCTCTTGTCAGATAGGAAATAAACTTTTTAATGTGAAACCCAGGATGAAATACTGTGGCAAAGATATAATTGCAAGCATTCCTTGGTCTGGGAATTTCTCTTTGACATGAAAACAGTCAGATATGCCACATATCAAGACAAAAAAGAAATGCCCTCACTTCACTTTCTTTCCCTCCACAGCTAACACCCAATTTCTCTGCACTTCTTAATCAATAAGACCTTGGACAACTTTTACTGGAAGCACTTTGTGCCTCTCATTCCTCCCTCTAATTGGACTTCCATTGTTATCCTTTAATTGGCAACACTGACCTTTGCATGACTGAAATCAATGTTCACTTCTCTTGTCGGCATCATAAACACACTGATTCATAAATCAAGTCAGCGAACACCCACAGTAAGATTGCTGGATCATGTTGTAGCTCTACTTCCATTTACATTTTCACCAACAGTGTAAAAGTGTTCTCTTTGCTTCATGTCCTCACTAGCACTTGTTAGTTTGTCATTTTGATAATAGAATTCCTAATAAATAGAATTCCTGATTGGCTGGACAACACAAAATTTATATAGATAAGTATATTTATATATGTATAAATATATTATAAATATATGTGTATATTTATTTATACATCTCCACAAATATGTCTATACAGACATAAAAAACTAAATGGCAAAGAGTCATTTGGCAAAAAAAGTAAATAAACTAACAAACCTCCAATTCATTTTTGAAAGAATGTGATCAGAGACAGGAATGTAAACACTCCAGCTCCACCAAACAAAAACAAAGGGCTCTGACAGATTAGTTCTCATTAGGAAATTAAATTACTAATATATATATACACATACAGCCTCACAGGTGATGAAATAATTACAAAATAAAGTTGATCAGTGTTTCCCTTTTCACATATTAAATAAATATTTACATAATTTATTCTTTCAATTTTCTAATAGAAATAGTTCTGCAATTTAATTTTACAACCACATCCTCTTATAATTTTTTCATAATACAGTTTGAAGATTTTATTTCATAATGCTGACTCCAATGGCTCATACCATATCTATTGTTTCTCTTTGTTTTAAATAATATTTGCTATTTAATTGTAGTTGACATACAATATTATATTATTTTTAGGTGTACAACTTAGAGATTAGACATTTATGTAACTTAGGAAGTGATCACTCCAATAAGCCCAGTACCCATCTGACACCAGACATAGTTATTACAATATTATTGACTATATTCCTTTGGCTGGACTTGTCATCCAGTGATTGTTTTCATAACTGGAAATTTGAACATTTAAAAATTTTCCCCCTTTTCACTCCCCCCCCCACCCCAACCCTCCCATTTGGCAAATGTCACAATGTTGTTTTATCATTTCTTTTGTTCTTTAGATTCCACATAAGTGAAATCATAAGACATTTGACTTTCTCTGTCTTACTCCAGTCAGCACGATACCCTCTAGGTCCACCCATGCTTTTTCTGATGGGAAGATTTCATTCATTTTATGACTAAGTAATATTCCACTGAATATATATATATATATATATATATATATATATATATATATATATCACCTCTTCTTTATCCATTCATCTATTGATGAGCCCCCGGGTTGTCTCTATATTTTGGTCATTGGAAATAATGCTGCAATGAACAAATGGATTCACATATCCCCTTGAAGTAGCTTTTTTAATTCATTTGGATAAATACCCAGAAGTGGGATTACTGGGTCGTTCTTTGTCTCTTGTTGTTTAAAAGTTTATTTGTCTGATACAAGTATTGTTATCCCACTTCTTTTCTCATTTTCATTTTCATTTAATATCTTTTTCCATCCCTATACTTTAGTCAATGGGTGTCTTTCAATGTGAGTATGTATTATGCTGACAGCATATGTATGAATCTTGTTTCCTTTTCCATTCAGCCACCTTCCATCTTTTTTTTCAGTTGTTTTTTAAATCAAATTTATTGGGGTAATATTAGTTAATACAATTACATAATTTTCAGGTGCCCATTATAATTTAATATCTGTATGCTCTATTGTGTGTTTAACACTTAAAGTCCTGTTTCCTTTAGCTACCATATATTTGATCCCCTTTACCCACTTCATTCTCCCCCTACCCCCTATATTTGACTCCCTTTACCCCATTTTTGTCCCCGCCTCGTCCCTCACCTCATACTCTGGAAGCCACTAGTCTATAGTCCAAGTCCATAAATCTCTGTTTGTTTTTCTTGTTACTTTGTTGCTTTTAGGTTTATATCCACATATAAGTAATATCATGTGATTTTCAACTTCTTCAATCTGGCTTATTTTGCTTAGCATGATTAAATCTGTATGATACTTTAGGTAGTAAGGTCTTTTTAACTATGTTGATTCTTTCAATCCAAGAACACGGACTAGCTTTCCATTTCTTTGTGTCTTCTTTGATTTCTTTTAAATAAGGTCTTGTAGTTTTCACTATATATGTCTTTCATATGTTTTGTTTTGCAGAGTCCCTGGGCCCAACAAGTCCTGATGAATTAGTATTTCCATTTGAACTACAATCCTGCCTGACTCATATGCACACTATATTTGGAGGAGTGTTGGTCCCTACTAGCACAACTCACCTTCAAAATTTGACATGATAACTTGTGATGGATGTTGTAGGATTCTAGTTGCCCCTTATTTGATCAGAAGGCCTCAACTTGAGGACTTATACTGTCTTCAGACCTGGACCTGCAGCATCAGCATCTTCCTGGAGCTTGTGAGACAGGCAGAGTCCCTAGGCCCAACAGGACCTGCTGAATTAACATTTGCACTTGAACTCTGATCTTACATGAGTCATATGCACATTAAAGTTGGAGAAGTGCCGGTCTAGACTAGCTTTTCAAACCTACTCAATTTGACATAATTATTCGTGTTGGATATTGTAGGTTTGTAGCAGCCTCCCTTCAGACATTGACTGATAGCCCAGGGGCAACATCATGTCTGGCTGGGAACCACTGGCCCAGAGATTAAAAACTGGAAGCATCCTGACAGACTCCAATCAGAACCTATTCCCTATCATGATTATAACTTCAGGCAGATCACTAAACTTTTTCAAGCCCCATTTCTGCAATGTGAGATACAGTTCATAAAGAACAACCCACAGGATGGACCTTTATAAAACTGAAATTTGACAAACCTAAAGGTAAAAGCTCAGATAATATGGCATAAAATTATGTAAATATGGTTCTTATGAATATTAAATATTTTATAATCTGCGACTAAAGACAGCTCTTAACTTCTGATATAAGTACAGTATTCTTCATTAATTTGATAAAGTGTCACTACGCCAAGGTGTGTAGTGTTCAATGTTTACATGAAAGCCACAGAATTTCAGAATTTCTCTGTTGACAAAGAGGGAAATAGCAATTTTCTGCACCTAGTAAGGGTTGTGTTCCACCATGTGCCAATTGTTTGAAGACCCTGGCCCTAATACCAATGTTATCCTCAGTCTAGACTTTTCAGAGAACTTGAATGCAGGGTTGGGATAGGATCAGGTAGGTGAGACCTCTTGCAAGTAGGAGAATCATGGAGAAAGAGTTTGAAAACAGGATTCACTTGACTTCTCACCTCTCCTCTTGGGAACAGAGAATTACAGGAAAAATTACCAGGCCATCCAGTCCAGTGTCCCATAGGGAAATTGGGGCTCAGAGGTGGGAGTAACATTGGAAACAGTGCCTAATGAGCAGATAAAGGAAGCAGAAATGATCACCTCTCTGTGTGTACAAGGCTTGGCTTTACAAGACGTATTTGTTATTTTGGATTTCTAAGTCCAAGTGGGATCAATGTTTTACTTTTTATGTGGCTTTTTCTGGGGACAGAGCTTCGGTCTGCATCATCAACCATCCAGGGAGGCATTCATACTTCCACATGGAGTCCTCCCTTCCAGAGATCCCATTCAGATGAGTGTGATTGCCCAGCAGTCACTTCAGGGAAGGGTCAGAGAGGATGGAACCTGAGAACTCCTACTGACGTCTTCTGAGAGCCTAACCAGCCTTGCCCAGAGCCCAGAGATGGCAATGTTTGTTTGCTAGGTAGACTAATTAATTTATTTAATATGTTAAATTGGAGGGTTTTTTTCTAACAACTTTGATGTTTGGCATTAAATTCCATCTTGTATAGAGAGACGTATTTGGGGAAAGCAGGAAAATTATAATTTTTTTGTTCAAATCTAACATTGTGTCATATTGTGTCCCCCCTCAGTATTTTTACACGTCAAAACTTATATGTCCTCACCCATCATTTGATCATCATTCTTTTTAATTCATTAATCATCACATCTATCCTTCCTAAGGGTATCTGAATCTATTTATGTCTATATAGATAGAAATTATAACAGTAGATACTTCTTCCTCACGGCTTTTCAAAAGTATATCTTTATATTTTTCTCTGCAAGTCTTTGAAAATTTCTGGAATTAGAGATCCATACAAATGTGATTAAATTATTGTGTTTTAAATCTTTTCTTTTATAATTACTCTTACATATTAATTGTTTACTTAATACAGTTATTAATATCTACTATTTTAACTTGGTCATATTTTCCCATTCTCAATATTTGTTCTGTATTAATGTACATGTTATAAAACCACATAAACAAAGTAAGTGAGGTCCTTACTCATTGGATCTCATATTACAAAGGAGAAGGCCCAGTACAGTGAAATGAGTGAATATGACATCATTTCCTCAGGGACAAATGTATGAAGAAAGGGCACCAATAGTTGTAGCATAAGCAGGATTTTATAGAATACATCTGGGGAGCCTTTTCATGTGGATAAGAAAGAGAACCAGGACTAGTGTACCCACCAGATGTATTACAAAGAGGTCAAAACTCAAAGCCCAAAAATAACAAAGGAAAGAATTCCAAAAAAATGTGAGAGAATGGCCAGGCTCATCTACCACTGTGCCATGTAAAACAAGTTGGTCAAATAAATGTGGAATAAGTGCAGGAATAACAATTAGATCAGGGCTGAGGTGGATGCCGTGATAAGGGCAGTGGGGCAGTAAAGGTCCGGTCAGTGTGAGGTCCCTTGAGTCTGAGGGAACTGTAGCACCCACGCCGGCTGCCTCTTCTTCTGCACCTGATTCTCTGTGGGTTCTTCATTGTTGTGCTTTTCTCTCATTGGCAAGAAGTGGTCTTTTAAAAGTATTCTTATATTTATTGCAGGCGATTCATGAGTTTTTTATTTTCTTCCCCAAAAGACATTCTTTTTATGTTGTGATTCAGCATGCCTGCACACAAACACAGCAATGCACACACACTCACCTTGCACACACGCACATACATGGGATTAACAAAGAGAACCATGATATGATTAAGTATGTACTCTGTATATAGCGCACTCTCATATTTTCTCTTATGACTTCTTCTATTCTAGTTAATTCTTGCAAACTATAATCTGCCACCCTACTGCGTCCTGATACAGAATATGGAAAACATTCCTCTGGCATGTCCTCCACAGCTAATACACCAGTGTTGCTCCTTCTATTCCTTCTCTCATCATCAACAATATCTGTGAGAACGTTCTCTCATCCCTCCATGGATTGATTATTGATTCAGCTACTGTTCCCAACTCAGCTAAGTCTGGTGGGAGGGTGGTGATTTGTGTAACACACTACATGCCTCACTGCGCTCACTGTGTAGCAGGAGAAAAGGGAGAGAAATAAATAAAAATTATACTATGGGCATCCTAATATGTAATTAACTTGATAAGAAATATGCTTTTCCTGTGCTAATGTTCAGAAAACGAAAGGCTCATGAAGAGAGAGATGCAGCAATCTGAAAGAAGACATTTAGTTTGGGGGATAGAGGAGGTGAAAATTCTAAAACATCTCGTGGAGACACGAGCAAGGGAAGTGTGTGTGTAAAACTCTGAGCTTTGTAGCTGTTGCCAGGTGAAGAGGGGAGTCAAGTTCAACGTTTGTGAGATTAGTGTGAGCACAGGCAGGGCTCTATGTGTTGAAACGGGAGAAAAGTCACAAGACATGAGCCTTGTGTTTGAATCTACAAAATTTGACTTCTCTTTTCATTGAGGAATCATTGGGATGGAGTTTAATTCAGGAGGATTTTGAACAGTTTTCAATATAAAGAGATCTTCATGGGTCAATGTGATTTCTGTCTAGAGGTTTCAGCCCTTAGAAGATGGGAGAGATGACAATTAATTACAGCTGTGCAATTGGGGTCTTAGAGGTGGAGAAGTAATGAGACATTAGATGCAGAAAAAAAATAATCTGTCTTATCTCATCACAGTGTAATCATTTACCAACAGGAAATAAATAATTAACTTTGCTAAGCATGTTTCATATATTGTTCAAAACTGACATCATTCTAAATTGATACCACTGTCTACATTATTTGGTTGAGGATATTGGCATTTAGAATGTCCGCTGTCTCTCATTCAAAGAACTAAGAGGTGGTAGATCTTAGTTTCAAAACCGAGTTTTTGAATTTCAAGGCTTTGCACTTAAAGTTATTTACTAAAGTCTCATTTCACTTTAAAACCTCTGCTTTTTTTCATACATTATATATTTCTTTTGTAAATTGTAGTTTATTATTTGCAAATTTTTAACAAGGTGTTTGATCTGTGATATATATATTGATGCATAAAGAAATTTCTGTTTTCTGTTTTGAATAAGTAGTTACTTGAAACCTTATTGATAATTCTGGCATAAGGCAAAACAACTGCGGTTGGCATGTTACCAACTAAGGATGCTTTCCCTCATCACTCTCTCAGGAACCATCAGACGTTATTATCTATCTCTGTCTCTGTTTCTGTCTCTGTCTTTCTGTCTCTCTGTCTCTTTCTCCTCTCTTTATCTTTCTTTATTTGATCTCTTCCTATTTAACTAATTTTAATGTAAGGGCAGAAAATAGTTAAATGAAAATGGAGCTTCAGTTTTACATGTCGATTTGGGGCTCATCAACGGATTCATGGAGCTTTGGAACTGCAAGGGGATAACCTGATATTATCTTGCCTTGTATTCTTTCTTTCCTCATTGTTATGTCTGGGGTGAGTACAAGCTAGTATTAACATGACCCCAGGAGGACACAGTGTGTATGTCTGTGGGTGTGATTGTGTGTTTGTGTTGCTGAGCATTTCTCCACTGGTTGGAGCAGCGGTACATAGCTCATATACTCTGAAATGTGTTCTTTAAAATGCAGATTCTGAATGTCAATAAAGAGATGGAAAAAAGAAGGCATCACTTCTCACAGTAACCCTTGCAAGGAAAATAAACTTAAGGAACAATACATAATTGTGTAATCCCTGGGTCTTGAAGTTTCATCTGTAGCAGACAGGCCATGTCATTCCTCCACATTCCTCCACAGCATCCTTATCATCTCTCTGTTTCTATTCCACTTACCACATTGCTTCCTTGTGTGTGATTACTTGAGCAACTGCCAAACTCAGGACCTTTGCACTGGCTCTTTCCCACGCAGGCTACACACTTCTCCCAATCTTTTCTTTCTTGTGTCTCCCTTAAGGTCTCTGTTCAAACAGAACCTTGTTTTGCAACTCTTTCTCATTTTCATTCAAAATAAAATGCACGTCTAAGATCTTGTATACCTACTTTCCTTTTCTTCAAAGTACATGTACCATCTAACATTCTATATAATTTTTCACTTCTTATATTCCTTCTCCATCTTTGGATTATGGAGACTTCGTTTTACAGTACCCAGTACTCCTCATCCAGAAAATGGCAACAACTCAGCATTTATTGCTCAGCGTGTAAAAGAATTTCTCATTAAAGCGATATAAAAATGATTTATTTCACAAATTGCTAAGAGGAACGCAGTATTTTGTAATTGAAGATGTTACATGACTTTACTTAAAGGGGCTCAAATCTCTTCAAAACCATACATATGTCACATATACGATTTACAGTTAAAATATAAATTGTAGCATTTCATGTGTGCGTAATACTCACGTAAAAATTAATCGTCTTTTTTTTTTTTTCATTTTCAGCCAAAACCTCCACCACATGGAACCAAGAAATAGGACAGAAATTTTAGAATTTCTTCTCTTGGGATTTTCAGATGAACCAGAACAGCAGCCCTCATATTTGGGCTCTTCCTCTCTATGTACCTGATCACCGTGTTTGGAAACCTGCTCATCATCCTGGCCATCAGCTCAGACTCCCACCTCCACACACCCATGTACTTCTTCCTCTGCAACCTCTCCTGGTGGACATCTGTTTCGTCTCCACCACCATCCCAAAGATGCTTGTGAACATCCAAACACAGAGTCAAGTCATAACCTATAAAGGCTGCATCACACAGATGTGCTTTTTTATGCTCTTTGGGGCATTGGATGACTTCCTTCTGACCGTGATGGCCTATGACCGCTTTGTGGCCATCTGTCACCCCCTGCACTACACAGTCATCATGAATCCTCGGCTCTGTGGACTGCTGCTTCTGGTGTCCTGGATCATAAGTACCCTGTATTCCTTGTTACAAAGCTCAATGGTATTGCGGTTATCTTTCTGTACAGTCTTGAAAATCCCCCACATTT
>PUFA01001193.1:0-48804 GCA_003508835.1 Eonycteris spelaea
CCATTTTTGTAAAGTTGATTAACATCAAGTCCTATCCTTGTGAAAGGAGAGGTTTGAGAAGAGGCTCATGTCTCTTTAGTTTGAGAGTTGTGTTTTCATTTGGTTACATTTAATGTTGGGAAGTCATACCACTTCCCGGCATATTGTGGCACTACATTGCAAAGTCCTAATGTAGGAGGCACTAGGAAGCTTCCTTGCTTTGCTTGCCACTCAATTTTTGTCATTCTTCTAGCTATGTGAATTCTGGTATGTCCTCTCTGATAGATGTAGTAGGTGCCCTGGCACAAGGCACACCAAAGACCATCTTTTGTTCAGCAACCTAATTCATTCATTGCAAAACCATATTCTCTACCACAGCCTATTTTCCCCAGTCTTTCTTTACGCTTTTTGTACTCATGTCTGAAAAACTTCTCTGGGATTCCAGAGCTGAAATTTAGGCTTTTTATTACTAGATATTTTTTCTGTATGTATTCCATTTTCATTTGAAAAATGAAAAGATTGGATTAGCTAAATGCTGATGTAACCTCTAGCTCTTTTTGTAACTTGCTGCTTTCCTCATTTTGGTAATTCCTTGGGATTACACACTATATCTTCTCAGGTGACTCACAAACCTATCTGAGGAAAAGGTTGTTGGTAAAAGAAACTATAGTTGAAGGGGAAGCAAGAAAGGGAAGAACAATTTTCCTCAAAAGGGGAGATGACTTTTCTTGGGTTATTTTTATTTTAAATTGGTCTTGTAAAGTTTAACCTCAGTTGGAATGGGTTCATTTTATCCTCTCCTTTTAGATCCAAGGATTCTTTCTAGGCCCCCTGAAAGTTTTCCTTGCATGTCATGTGTATTCCAAACATAAGTACATGCAAAGAACTTTGATAAAGAGCAAAAATATGATTAGTATTGTCATGAGCAAGCTTCGACAGAGGGAGGGAGGGGGAAGAAAGGGGGGAAAGAGTGTGTGTGTGTGTGTGTGTGTGTGAGAGAGAGAGAGAGAGAGAGAGAGAGAGAGAGAGAGAGAGAGAGAAAGAGAAGAGAAGAGAAGAGAAGAGAAGAGACGAGAAGAGAAGAGAAGAGAAGAGATTTAGAAGGCCAGGAGAATGACTACTACCATAATTTAGGCTCCTTTCTTTTTCCTGATAAAGATAATTATTAGGGAAGATGTTAGTCTATTATGGGAATCTAGAGAACAGGGATGAGGGAAGGTGAGGGAGAGGTCATGGGCCCCCAAGGTCATCCTTCACCTAGAATATGGACTTCTTGTGTCTAGGGAACATTTCTGCAATGTGCAAAGTTGCCTCCCAGGAAAGCAGTCCTGACTGGTCTTCCTTCTGTAAATTCTTTGAAATAAATATTGTGTTCATAGTCTCACTGCTGTAAGTAATAGAGCAGATTAAAGAAGCAAGGTCTGTCTGACTCAAAAATTATTACTCTTTCTCTTACACTCTGTTGGCTAAGGCAGTGTGGTGGTGGTGTGGTCCTGGAGTAAAGTGGAGTCATTGGTGTTTTTGGTACATTCCTTGAGTTCCTTATTGATAGGGAAGGGCTATTGTGATGCAGATGTGAACGTGGATATGCGGGAGGGACCTGCTGAGTGAGGATACATTATGCTGCTGTCTTTTGTCCTCCCTCCTTATGCTGTGACCTTTGATCACTCAAACACACTTGGTGATGATATATTCACATTGCAGCACCTTGACCATGTGGAGAGACACCAAGGCAAGGAAGGCACATTTGGAACAGAGTTGCAAACCATCTTAGTCATTAGGTGTCTTTGGGGACTCTGCTTTTGTCAAATACTCTACTCTTTTTGTCTTGTGTGTATCTCTGGTAAGATGGCTGGTGCTTAAAGAGGAAGGTATATGGTGTTCTGGAACCTATGACTTCATCCACTACTTGGTGCAAGCAGACTTACCCAGGAAATCCTCCTTTTCCTTTCCTTTCCTTTCTTTCCTTTCCTTTCCTTTCCTTTCCTTTCCTTTCCTTTCCTTTCCTTTCCTTTCCTTTCCTCTCCTCTCCTCTCCTCTCCTCTCCTCTCCTCTCCTCTTCCTCTCTCTCCTCTCCTCCCTCCCCTCCCCTCCTTCTCTCTCCTCTCCTCTCCTCTCCTTTCCTTTCCTTTCTTTCTTTTTTCTTTTTCTTTCTTTTCTTTTCTTTTTTTTTTTTTTTTCCTTTTTTAGTTTTGAAACTTGATTTCCATTTCAGAAATCTTGGGCTATCTCCTTTTCTTCCCTGTAGGAGGCCTTTGCAGATGGGTCTCCTGAAGGTGCTTAATCAGCCAAACAGCTTGGCTGTTTCTTTGGTTCTTGGGTAAGTTAGCAAAACCCATAGGAAACCCACTCTTTCTCTTCGCTTCATAGATTTGGGAAATAGACTTTGCTTTCTGTGCTTTATTAGACTTGGCTATTTATTATAAATTTAAGTTCTTGTTCCCTCCCTTTGATTATAAAAGCAGTACATGCGTATTGTCTACATTTCAGAAAAGCATAAAAATGTGAAACAAAATAAATATTACCTGTTTATATTTTTACTTAGAGAAAACATTGTTATCATTTTTGAGATTTCCAATAATTGTATCTACACATGTATAAAACTTAAACATAACATGTGCACCTATTTTTAATAAAATAAATTTTATTTGTAAGCCAAAAAGTTTACCAAGGCTATGGAGGAGGAACCAAAGTGTTTAATAGTTGGCGAATGAGCAAATCTTTTATTTTTTTAATTAGTGCTTTTTTCCTTCTATGGATTCTTAGAGAATGCCAAGTGGAACTGACAAAACAGAACAAGGTTGCCAAAGTTCTGAGACTACACTATAGACAGAATAGGAGAGCTTCAGTAAGCTGAGCTGAATACAATTGCCTTGAAACAGCAATGTTGCCCATGGGTAGGTTTTCTGTGCCTATCATCCATGGTTTATGGGAGCGTCAACAGTGTCTAAAAGTCAGCACAAGATGGGTAGCAACAATCAAAGAAGGAAACAATATGTTATTGCATTAGGCCTGAGGGTTGAGTGAGGCTACACAGGGTATGGTTAATCCCAAATTTAAGTTAAAATGGGTCTAGAACAGCATTGTTAAGTATAAAGATAATGAACACCACGTATATAATTGAACATTTTTAATATTTGTGTTAAAAGGTAAAAGAACAGGTACAATTAATTTTATAATGTATTTAACCCAGTATGTTCAAAATATGAACATTTCAGCACACAGTCAATATTTAAAAAGTTATTAATGGGATGTTTTTTCATTATTTTGTGTGTTGAAGTTTTCAAAGTCTGTTATGCCTTTTACACTTAGAATATGTCTCATTTTGACTAGCCGTATTTCACGTGCTCAATAGCCACATGTTGGTAATGGCTATTGTATTGGATACTGTGGACTGTCGTATTGGATAGTTGGAGTTTTGTAGTGGGAAAAGGATGGTGTAAGTGGTTTGAGAATAAGGTTGTGAATAATGTGAAGGCATTGAAGATCTGTCGTGATGTGTTGTCAAACTATGAGGCATGAGTTGGGCTCATGACTTTAAAAGGCTATAAGGGAGAGGGATAGACAATTAGAGGCAGTGTTGAAGGTAGGCACAAACTGAGTGGCTTAGAAACAACCAAATTCATCAACTTATAGTTTTGGAGGTAAAAATCTGAAATGAATCTCACTGGGCTACAATCAAGGTGTCAGCATGGCTATATTCTTTCTAGAGGGTCCAGGGGAGAATTGCTTTTTGTGGCTTCTGGAGGCTGTCTGCATGCCTTGGCTCATGAGTACTCCCTCCATCTCCAGAGCCTCAATATTGAGCTGAATCCTTCTTGTGGTGCCATCTCTCTGACTTTTTTCTGTCTCCCTCTTACTTTTAAGCATCCTTGTGATTACATTTGACCTATCTGGATAATCCAGGATAATCTTATTATTTTAAGGCCAAGTGATTGGCAACCTTAATTATAGATACAGTCTTAATTCTTCTTTGCCACATAACTTAATCACAAATTCTTGGGATTAAGACATGGATATTTTTGAGGAGCTGTTGGCTACATCTGGAAACTAAGCCTAAACATGCCAAGTTTATGTACGTACTTACCCTGTGACTGTGTTTCATGTATACATTAATATAATATACTGCGTATGTGTGGTTTTTCTCTCACACCAACCAAGTACAAGGTGGCCCTTCCAAGCCATGTCTCCAGCTCTCCCATACCAATGAAGTGTCCTAGAATTCAATTCTGATGCTAACTACCTTAAGTTAGTGTCAGACTCCACAGGCTTAAGGGCTCAATTTCACAAGACTGCCTTCACTTCAGACACCAGTGCAAGTATCAGGTCCCCCAGTTCCTTCACACTTCTGTCCTTCTTGGCAGCAAGACAGGAGTTCTCACACTTTTTCCCCTTTCAAGTTTGATAATTTGCTAGAACGATTTTTAGAACTCAGGAAATGCTATACTTAAGATTTCAGTTTATAATGAATTATACAAGTGACCAGTTAGATGAGGAAGTACATAGGGTGTGGTCTGGAAGAGAGAAGTGGAATATGTGCCTCCATTTTTACAATTTATATGTATAATGCATATCTAAGTTTTTACATTCACATGTAGTTTTGGAAAACATTTTTTAAAAGTTAATTTGTATACATTTTTTGCTCAAGATAGCCGTTCTGCTGGTTTTTGCTTTGGTTGGGAGTGTTGAATGCCTTTGTTACAATCATTTTAACTTCTCATAAATTTAACTGGACATCAGAAAGCTTTAAAAAATCAGGCAGTTACCAAACAATTATATTGGGTGATAATTCTCCACTTTTCCTGTGGTAGATGAACCAGTAGTTTCTTTATATGATTTTTTCTCTCTGAATCTGCATGTTTGCTACCAAATCGTTAGCAACTTGATAGAAAAGATATTAAGCTGCAAAAGATAAAGAGAAAATGAAACTTTGCAATTTGTGGTCAGTCAGAAAGGCAAGTCATAACTTCTTGCAACAGCAATATGAGTCAACAAGAAACTACCATTTGATATTATGTAAATTTCACTAAACTTTCTGGGAATATTTTTTGGTCAATGAGGTACACTTGTTTTAAAACCAAGTGCTAATTACATTCAGCTATTTCATCAATAATGCCAGACACTGTTCTCAGTGCTGGGATATAGCAGTAAACAAAACTGAAAAGAAAAAAAAAATCTCTGCCTTCAGGGAGCTTAATTTCTAATGAGGAGAGTGAAGAGATGCGTCCAGTGAAAAGGTTTAGAGTCAAGATTGGCAAGGCCTGACTATGATAGAAGAGGACTTGTTTGACTGTCCGTTGGGATTCTGTGATGAAAAGTTTAAAGAAATGGTGAGAGACAGGGAGAATTCTGTGAGTGAGGTGGAGGGGAGTCCAGTCTCCAGAGGTTGGGGGAGGTAGTACTTAGCCTAAGAGATCGTTCAGTGAGTAAAAGAACTTATGGTCTAGTTAGTGCTCATTATGTATTGAATTAAAAAAATCTCATTCTCTATGTCCAGAGAACTTATTTTATGCAGATTTTTGTTTTATTAAAGATTAAACAGAATTGTCTATTAAGGGCTGCTGAAAGATTGAATCATAGAAATATTGGAGGATAGTTATGTCACAGTGAGGGAGATGTTTAGAGACACCAAATATAGCTTGGGGATAATGAATACTTTTTTGAGTGGAGAAGAATAGATTTGGGGGTTTCTAAGTCAGAAGAACACAAGATTTTCAAGTACTATGGTCTTTCTCCTTCACTGATGGAGGCAGCAAAAGATGTTTTGGGAAGTCATGACACAGGAGGCATTGAAGTCCTGACAGCTCTTCATCAATAATCTTGTCAGGTGCCCCAAGTTCATAGACTGTGTACACAAACTCTTCCAATTTTCAATTGGAAAAGTAAGGGGTTCCAAACACAACAAAAAATCACCTAAAGTTTATAGGTCTACAGAGTGAAAAAAAATAAGCCTTTAAGTTGAGAAACATAAAGTAACAGAATTAGGAAGCAAATTATGCAAACTATTGTTAATATGAGACATCCCAAACTGACACGTGAAGTACTGTTACTAATATTTGAAGAACAAAATACTCTACATTTAAAAAACTCTCAATGCTAATTATACATAGATAATATAACTATATAAAGTCATAAAATTTTTTGAGGTGGGACTGGTCACCCTATTCAAAAATGACCAGCCACATACCAGGGAAAGGAATAGACCTCAGGTTCACATTACAGCTGTTTTTCTGAAGACACTTAATTTTATGCTGCTGCAGCTTAAACAGTGCCGGGCACCATTAGGAATATCAGGCCTTGGAAGCCAAATGGCAAACAAGGTTCTATTCTTGGGCAGATCCATGCTGAAACAGAGTGAGGGGCGGCAGAGCCATGGAGAGGAGAGCAGGGCTGGGTAGAAAGAAGACTGTGTAGCTCAAAGCAAGGGGAGGATTTAAGTATAGTCACTCGTGTGAGGTAGATGAAGGGAATTGACTTCATGAGCACAGAATTAAAAGGTTATGGATTCTCAGTGTCTGAAGATGAGTAGTGAGAAATGTTGGGATTCAGGTGAGTAGAGTATGAAAGCAAGAAGAATATGAGCCAAGCCTAGAGTATTTTAAAGGGAAATCGAGAAAGAAAAATGAAACAAAATGAGGCAACACGACTTTAAATAGAGGCGTCAATATAGGAGTAGACACAGACTTTCTAGATCCCTAAGGTTTTTCTCAAGATGGGGTGACAGGCTGATGTGCCCTTTTCTTTAATGGCTTCAAAGGTGCAGCTACCCAGCCTAAAAATAAAAAAATTTGCGTAACAGTTTCCACTGATTGCTATATTCCTTGATGTTTTCCCCATGAAGCCTGGTTACACAAATGGATGAGAATCAATACAATTTCTCCTTTTACTCCCAAAGACAAGTACAGTGAGTCCCCTATTTTTTTTATTCCATGAGTTATTCCTAATCGTGCAAGAGGATATGGGAAAGTTACAAAGAATTCTGAATTTTACAAAAGATCTACAGTTATGGTTTATGCTATGGTATTCTCTTGTAACAAAGTATAAGTATAGAGCAGATTGATAGAGGCGCAGGGGCAATACTTGATTTATAGGAATGTTGTAAGAATCCAAAGGGGAAAAATGCAAGTAAACAGCTTAATAAATGCTGCCATTTGTTATAAAACTTACATTCACACAAAACCCTGCAGCTTTGTGTATAAGGCCCAAACTTGGAAACAACTAAGATGTTCACCAGTAGACGAATGGATATACTAACTGAAGTACATCCAAGCAATGGACTATTATATAGCCCTAAAAAGAAATGAACTATCAAGCCCTGAAAAGACATGGAGGGAACTTCAGTGCACATTACTTAGTGAAAGAAGCCAATGTGAAAAGGTTTTGTACTGTTTGATTCCAATTATGTGACACTCTGGAAAAGGCAAAACTATGGAGATGGTAAAAGATCAGTGATTGTAAGGGGTTGGGAGTGTGGGGAGAAATGAATAGGTGGAGCACAGAGGATTTTTGCGGCAGTGAAAACATTTCATATGATAACATGATGATGGGTGCATGTCACTATACGTTTGTCCAAACACACAGAATGTATAACACCTAACATCAACTCTAAGGTAAACTATGACTTTGGGTGATGATGTGTCACTATAGGTAATCAATTGTGAGAAATGTACCACTCGCGTAGGGAATGTTGATAATGAGGAAGACTATATGCATGTGCGAGTGGCTGGGCATGTATAGGAAATCACTATACCTTCTTGTTCAGTTTTGCTGTGAACCTAAAACTGCTCTGAAGACACAAATATTAAAAAACAAAAATAGTGTGTTAAGTTCATAATTAATGTATTTTAAAAATAGGACTTTAAAAAACATTTACTGAGCATCTGTGATATGTCTTACTCTTTACTTGGCATTGGGAATACTGAGATAAACCGAAGATCCTTCTCCCCCAAGAACTCACAGACTATTTGTGGAGATCGCAACGAAGATAGTGGCAGAGTGGTGAGAGCTATAATAAAGCACACACGAGGGCCTACAGGAAAAACAGAACTTGGTAAGCAGTGGAGGTGAGAGGTTTTTTTTGAATAAATGACATCAGAATTAATGTATGAGTTGAAATTCCCTGAAGATGGGGATGGACAGGTTGGGGAGGGGGTATTTTACTAAGATAAATTCAATTGAGAGTCAAGTGAAAAGATACCGGGTATCTACTATGTGCCTATCTACGTGCCTACTACGTATCTACTACTACAGATAATTTACACACACTATCTAATTTCCTTCAAAAACCTCATACAAGATTCTCATAAATAAGGAACACGAGGCTCTGAAGTTAAATGACTTGCCATAAACTGGGGACACAAGTTTTATTTCTTCCTTTTAGGCTCCCTTAGTCCTCTGTGACTCTACTTTTAAAACTGATAGAAGGGAAGCGATTCACACCTTCCTGTTCACTTTTTCATAGTGTCGCTATGAGGAGTCAAGATTCTTCCTCACCTCCTCTGGCGGAGATGGAATTCTTGAGTAGTTAAGAAGCTGCCTTTGGCTCAAATCCCGTCTCTGTCACCCTCTAACTATATAATCTTGGGCAAGTTACTTTGCATTTGTAAGCCTCTGTTTTGTCATCTGTAAAATGTTGTTAATGATGGTACCTAACTTGTCAGGCTTTGTGAAAATCAAAAGAGAAAAATGAATGTAAAGTGCTTACTGTAGTGCTGGCACATAGGAATATTAGCAGTTAAAATCATTATAGTAAGGAGAGCCAAGTTCACTTTCCCAAGCTCGTTTCACTCACTGGTTTGGCCCTTGGTTGACATGTCATCTCTAAAGCCTACATTGTGGTTAAAATTAAACAGAAACTGACTAAAGGGGTCAGTACCAGAGTTCTGCCAGAGCAGTTCCGATAGGAGAAACCCAGTTTTATCCCCTTTGACTGAGCATTGATACCCTAGAAGACTCCAGGCACATTTACATTTGGGATGTGGTTGAGTGCTTTGATCAAGAGCTGGGGCAGAAAGAAAGAGACAGTGGAGAAAGGAGGAGGAGGGGAGAGGAAAGTATGAATGGAATGACTTGGATGTATGTGGATTTAGATGTAGGATAGCCAGAAAGAACGTGATAGATGATTGACAGGGAGGGAGGGGAAGGGAGAGGAAGGGAGGGAGAAAGAATATGGAAGAATGCTGTAGGTATAAAGAAACAAGAGTGAAGGAGTCAAGAGGTATGTCAACATATGGTTTAAAAAAATGGCAGGTGTAGCTATGTGTCTGTTACATAATGGTAACTTCAAAGGCATCTGCTTTGTAAATTGTGGGTCAGCGAGTGGAAAAGAGAGCATTACAAAAGGTAGGTGTTCCTCTCCTTGACATCAACAGGGGATTGTGAGACGTGTTTTCCTCCATCTTTTGATTACTCTATGAATTTTGTTTCATTTCAGTGATGGTCAATGTCCCACTATACGTCTAAACCATAAGCTTAGATTTCTCAGCTACTGGAGCCACAGACCATGAAAGGTGAATCCACAAGATTAGAATTTCATCATAAAAACAAAGAATCTTAGAATTGCAAGACCCCACTCCATGCACTAAACTCTTCAAAAGCACATTTGGCAGATGGTTATCCAGGTCCAATATACCCCTCTCTATTGTCAGAGTTCACAAAAAATCAGACCACCCTGTATTGGATACCTCTAAAAGCCAATATAACAATTTCTCATTCTTGTGTTGAGCTAAATTTTGTCTTCTGGTAACTTTCACGCACTGGACCTAATGTCACCAGCCAAAGCCACTGAGAAATGAGAGTTCCCATTTCTTCATGATAGAACTTCAAACCCCAGCTAGACATCATAGTCCCTTTAATTGTTCTTCATTTTGATGGTTTCAGACCCTTCCCCATTTTGAATGACCTCTTCTGGGAAGAACATAATTGTTATTGCTTCTCTTCAATCATAATGCTCAGAACAAAACAGTGGCCAATTCATAACAACAAGACAGAATAAGGTACTAAAGCTTGCCCACCCATCCCAACACATACTTCAAAGACTTGTAAATGTTAAATGAAATGTAACCTAAAGGTGATATGTGACACAGTCAAGCTCAAACACACAGCCATGCCTGTAACAAACAGAGAAGTATTACATCTGTGATAGTAAGAGAGGTCAAGCTCATGGATGTTTTGGTTATGCCTCGATGCTGGGGCTGGCTTTGAATTGCTCATTCAAGGGGAGGAGACTTTGCCTTGGGTTCATGAGATGTGGAGCTTTGCAAAAGCTCTTAATTCTGCATTAAGCTGGGTCCTCTACCAGGTGTAAAGTCTATGACAAAGGGGCAAGAAAAGTCTGCACACTGGCCCTGGAAGTGATAAGAAAACTCGCTAGGGCTTTGAGTAAAATGAAAAAGAAAAATTATCCTGGAGAAATTAAAACCTAAGCCCTGTGATATACACTGGTTTGAGGCTTCAATATTTTGTTATCTGCACAGAGTGTGTGAACCACATGCTGAGAAATTAACACAAGGACTGGTTTAGTGCCATTGACTTTCCTAGAGCCTTAGCAGAAGCAAATGCAAAAGAGTTTTGCATAGACTTTTCCCACAATCTAGGTCAGATGGGATTGTGGTAGGGAAAAAAAATTTTAAAACATGAACAAAACCATCTGTGAAGATGAACTCACAAAAAGTAAATTTACATTTGTAAAAGAGCAGACACAATAACAAAATTCAAATGCCAACAATTAAAGATAATAAAATAATATGAAAGATAAAATAAGTATGCTCAAAATGTTTAATGAGCTAGAAGAAGGAATAGAAACCATAATGAAAATAGGACAGTATGATAAAAAGAATAGGAAGATTTTAAAAAATCAAATTATAGAAAACTGAGAGTTAGTCTCTACTATTAAGTGAGTGGACAAGTTAAATAGCAAAACAAAGACAGTGAAGGTAGTTAGTGAAGTCAAAATAGCTCTTAAGAAATTACCTCAAAATGCACTGAGAGATAAAAAGAAGGGAAGTATAAAAATGAGCTAAAGAGATATAAAGTAGAGAATAAGACTCTCCAGCACAAATATAAGTGAAAGTCTAGAAGAGAATAGTAAAGATAATGAGAAACACCCATCAAAAAGGTAAATGAGAGTATCCCAAAACTAAAGAAAAAAGTACAAGGGCTTTATTTAAAGAAGCACAATTATATCTGAGTTGTTAAATAAAAACAGTTTGTGGTCATTACAAACTGCTACTATGACCATATCTCTTGGGTGTACATAGGTGTCTGTCTGTCTGTCTGTATATGTACGTATGTATGTACGTACTCAGGAGTAGAATTGCTGGGTTAGATCTAGACCTGGATTGCTGTTTGATATGCATAGTGCCTATTTCAATATACTGTGCACAGTAGGTATTCATCCACTGTGGATTTGCAGCTGTGGTGTGGGAATCTTTGAATCTAATTTTTAGATTCTCTGCCTCTGCTATAGGAACATAGCATAAGGTACACGACTCTTTCTTGTTTAACTGTAGGATGTATGAAGAGTATGTCCACAAGTCTGCAGTTCCCAGGCCTCTATTGTCTCCATCAATGCTTGCTATTTTCACTGTTGTTACCTTGAATACTGTATAATGGAATAATGAGGTTTAACTCTTATTTCCCCTTTCCATTCTCTGTCTCTGCTTTCTCTCTTCTCTTCTCTTCTCTTCTCTTCTCTTCTCTTCTCTCTCTTCTCTTCTCTTCTCTTCTCTTCTCTTCTCTCACACACACATACACACATGCACACGCACACACGCACGCACACACGTACAAACTACACACTCACACTCTTACTATTTATATATGTCTTAGGTTTGACTCGCTGCAGAGGAGGCTTCCCAAGTGTCTTTGGGGCTGAAGCTCCTGGCTCTCCCTCACTCTAACCCACTCTCTCCATTTTGGGTTCTACCCAGCAACATATTCCCTGGGCATAATATGAGGGAAGATGTGTAGTACAGTGCAAAGAACATGATATTTGTGAAGAAGACACTTGAATTATAGTCTTAAGTCAATACTTACAAGGTGGTGGAAGTTATCTAAAATTTCTGTATTTATTTTTTCCCCAGCAATAAAATGTGGGTTAATACTATTTATCTTCATTTTTTTTCAAAAAATATATTGCAATGCATAAACTGTGCCAAGGACTGTTCTAGGTGTAAAGACAGCAGTGAACAAAACCAGTAAGATACCATGTGGGGTCTCTATTGGGATTAAATAAGTCAATGGCTGTATAGTGCTTAGAATAATTGCAGAGGTCGAAAGTGTGATTGGAAATTTTCTTGCTTAACAAATGTTTATTGACCACTTACTAATGTTCTAGTCAGTGCCACTGAGGATATAGTATTGAGTAAGACCAGAGGCAATGGCTGTATAGTGCTTAGAATAATTGCAGAGGTTGAAAGTGTGATTGGCAATTTTCTTGCTTAACAAATGTTTATTGACCACTTACTAATGTTCTAGTCAGTGCCACTGAGGATATAGTATTGAGTAAGACCAGAGGCAAAAGATCAGAAAATAAACGAGTCAGTTAATTTCATATAGTTATATGTGTGTATGATTCACATAAATCAGTAAGAACAAAACAAAAATACTCTGGAAATCAACAGGAAATTTTTATTTCAGAAGCTTAAATGAAGCCAGTCAACTGAACAGTAATGCTAGAGGTAAAAAAGAATCAAAAAGTAATGATGGGAGTAAAAAGAGAACTTAAGCAGATCAACAAATGATGATCAGAACCAATGCAAGATCTGCCAGATCCAGAATACAATGCAAAGACAGGAGACTTAGAAGCCAGCTGGCTAATCAGCAGTAAGCAGGTGCCATTTCTCAGGGGGAAGGCAGGTCGGGGGAGACGGTAATACTGGCAAAGCCTTCATGATACGTGGGCTTCAGATAGTATAAGGATTCTATAACCAATGATATCTGTGGCTTTTTTTTAAGCTAAATCATCTGTGATTCTTTGTTTCTAGTCCAACCTCTCTCCCATTCAAGAAATTCCGACTTTACCTGTGATGACTAGGATTATAGACTCCCAAGGTTAAAGGAAACCACGCAAGGCGTATCACTTCAGTTGCTCCTCAGAATAGGCAGTAGGACCTCAGAAAGCAGCCCCAAGAAAAGGAAGTCTGCTGGAATAGGAGTTAGAAGATCAAAATTCTAGTGTCAACCCAAGTCATTACCATACATTGGCTCAGAGGGTTGTATGTTCTCTCTTGGATTTGATTTCCTCATTTACAAATAAAGGATAACGATCCCTATCTCTCACAGTCCTTATGGGATTAAACAAAATGCCATGTGTGAAAGATCTTTGAAAACCAAAAATTATCTAGCAGTGAAAGGCATGATTAACCTAGCAGCATGAACCACAGGCAGCTCCTGGGCAAAGTGGAAAGTATTATGGCTGACTTCTTCGCACCTAGGGGTCATTGTGAAGCCTGGGGAAATCACCAGTACTCTGTGCTGTGGTCTCCTGACCCCTAATATGTGGCTGTTAGTCTTACTCTAAAAGGTTGTTGGGTGATTTAAGGAGTCTCTCCCCAGGAGAAAGCCGTGAAAGTTGTAATAGCGAAAGAGTATCTGAGTCAACTGACTGTTGTGTATCTCCAGATAACTCCAACTTCTGCATTATATGATGCCTGGCTTTTTGTTGATAAAAAACAATTCTTCAAGTCTGGAAGGATGTTAGCACTTGAAAATTTTAACATGCAGATAAACTACACAGAACTCTTCAAGTTTTTAAAGAGAGGGTGACAATTTGAAGAAAGTTAGATGTACCATGATCCATATAACCATGTTTCTTTTAACTTCCATCCTCACAGCTCCCCTCTGATCTAGTCCTTTACCCACTATTTGGGCAATTTTGTGTCTAATCACATAACCCCTTATTTATAGCAACAGTAATTTTTCTCTGTCATCTTAAACTGTTTTGGGCAACACTAGCATAATAATATAGGCTAGGTAAGGGTTATCTGCAAGATCCAGAATAGAGTGAGAGGCAGAGCCTGTTCTACGTCTCAACTACAGTTGAGTTTGAGAGGTTGGAAGCGTTAATGTTGGCAAAATGGAAGGAACCAGAGTAGGGAGACATGATCCTTGAATTCTGGCAGCTCTCCAGTTGATTGAGAAGATACAGACACACACACACAGAGAGAGAGACATGAACATTTCTATAATTACAAACTCTGATAGGTGCTGGGGAATAGGTTCACAAAGCTCGCTACTGTATAAGAAGTGGAGGTAGAGGCTGACCTAGTTCTGCCTTTGCTCACAGAGTCTCGAAGGTCTAGGAAGACCCCCGAGAAATTACTTTTGAGCTTAGATATGAGTAGGAAATAACTAGGCACTGGAAGAGGGTGAGGGGAGGAGAGGCCAGGAGCTTTCCAAGCAGAGGAAACTGCTTGTATAAAGACCTTGAGCAGGAAGAAGCTTTGCATAGTAGAGTAACTGAAAGCATATCAGCAAGGCTAAGTTACAGAGCAAGTGAAACTAGGGTGAGGGATGGTGTTAGAGGGTAGACCAAGGTCAGACTATAATCTTATAGGCCATGCCAATGATTATGGTCTCTACCCTAAGAAAGCTATGTCAGGAAACTGGGCAAAAGGTTAGGTGGTGGAGGAGGTGGACATGTAGAAAGGGCACACGTTCAAGAGGTTTTCGGAACAGTAATACTGTGAAGAGTTGCTGATGGATTGGATAAAAGGAATGAAGGAGAGGGAGATGCCAGGCTGCTGCCCAGGTTCTGTCTTGCCAAACAGGGGGTCTTTCCTCGCCATGATCCGAGATTCTGACCACTATGTCTCCTCGCTCTTATTTTCAGTGGTCAGTGGGGAGCTGGCGTCCATGTACTACGCTCTGGAATCTTGTCTCTGTTCCTTAACACAGAGGCTCTTGTTTGGAGAGTGAATGAGTGGGGAGCCAGAGGAGACAATAAGCAGGCAGAAGGCCAGGTAGGAGGGTGAGTAGTGGGCCCTGGGGATGGGGGGGAGAGAGCAGGGACAATGACAGAGGGGGAAAAGGCTGTGGAACACAGATAAAAGACCTTGGGATGTGAAAGCCCTATATCTGAGCTAACCCAGTCCAATCCTCTCATGTACAACTGAGAAAATTGGTTTTAATGTTTGCATTTTATTATAAATGTGGTACTTACACTTGTAGAAATTTTAGAAACATGCACAGTGGAAAGCAAAATAAAATCACCCCTAGTCTTCCACCTAGACTTCCACTACTGAGTCACTTTTCTCCTAGTTTCCATCTTGAAAACAGAGCCAAGGCTATCAGGCCAGAGAACGTACCCGTCCCAGCCACCGCTCCCCGGCTCCGGGGGGCAGTGTGGGGACACCTGAGCAGAAGGCACTACCTCCTCTGCGCATCAGTTCTGTTTTCTTCCCTCCTTACGCTTCCCTCTCCTTGGCCTCTCACTATGCCCCTCATTCTCCATTCTCTCCCAGTCAGGCAAAGGAATTCTCCGCTGCCTCCAGATCTCTTCCTCAGCCAACAGCAGCTGGATGCACAGGGACTGGTTACATGCAACTGGGAGAGCTGCAGGCCAACGCTTGGAGCAATGACTCGGACACCACCGCTTCCTGAAGCCTGAGTCCCAGGCAAATTAAGTGAGCAACAGTGGAGAAGTGGCAGCATATATTCGGGTTTATCTAAGCAGCTTCACCAGGGACATGCAGGAATTCATCAAAATGCTGCGCATAGACAGTGAGCTGAGGGATGGATCCTGGACAGCTGCCCAGGGGGAAATAGTGAACGCAGAAGCCCAGCTGGGAGACTCTGGCCCCAACTGATGGATTCTCTGCTCTCTCCACCCTCTTCCGATTTCTACCTCTGCCAGAGAGGTCCCAGCCTCTGACTCCTCAAAAATTTCCTTTGTTTCTCCTGCTCTGGGTCACCCACTCTCACGTCCCTGAACTCTGGTAGTAGAACCCTCACACCAATGTCTTCCTGATGCCTTCTAATCTGTTAAACCCTTCTTTGATCTCTCTCTATTTCTCCTCTCCTCTGATCCATTTGAGCTCCAGGTGTCTGCTGGTTGTGAGTTGCACCCTGGGAGCACATTTAAAAGCTTCCACGCAGCATTTCAAGGAAGAGATGTCCTGACTTTCTAGGAACTTCTTTGGTGCCAGCCCCAGTTCCCCACATTGGGTAGAGATGGCCAGCAAAATGCTCAGCCAGGACCAAGGGACCAGGGAAACAGTGCAGCGGCTTCTCAATGACACCTGTCCCCAATTTGTCAGAGGCCTCTTGAGGCAGGACAGCCAGAACTGGAGAAGCAAGTTCAGCCCTCCTGTCTCAGCCCCTGCTTTCCACTCCGGGGCTCCATCTGGGTTTATCTATTCCCGGGTTCACATCTCTGAGCATCAGGGGAAGAGAGGATAGATAAAGCATGAGGGCATTTACTCATTTCACAGACATTAACTGAGGATCCTTTGGGTTCCATGAATTCAATCAAACACTGGGGTCAAACAGGATCTCTGCTTGAGGAGGAGGATGAGAAGACATTAACAATTAAAGCAATGCATAAAACATGATAGATACGTTACAGTGAAGAACAGCGTGCTATAGGCATATAGAAAGGAACATTTACAGGAGACTGGTTCAGAGAAGGCTCTCCTGGAGAAGCTAACACAAATGGATTGAAGTTATGAGAGACTTCATCTCCAGAGGTGGAAATGTGGGACACATGAGCCTGCTGTGAGGCTTGGACCTCATAGTCATCACTTTACGTGCCCCATTTCCTTGTTGGATACAGTGAAGCGGGAGGCCTGTCTGTCCAGTGGCCCCACTTCTGGGCCTGGCCATCTGCTCCTGGTGTGCATGTCTCAGGATCCTACCCAAAGCCTCTGTGGGTGATGTGGATGTGGGGTGAGCAGGAGCAGCTGGACACTTGGCAAGGTGATGTCCTGCCCAGTGCTGACGGGACATGGGATCCCAAGTAGCCCTGGACGTGTTGCCTGGGGAGGCAGCTGGCCTGAAATGCGAGTGAAGCACAGCAGCCTAGGAGGCCAGGATATCATTCTCTGCTGGGGTGAGAAAGATCTGGGGCCCAGCTGGGAATGGGAGGGAAGGTCCTGAAGCATAGAAGGAGGTTCTGAGGAAGGGTGGGAGTAGCAAAAGCAGAATAGAGGAGTTAAGGAGATGAGGGCTCAACCAGGAAGGATAGAGCAGAGGATTCCAGATACAGGAAAGAGGAAAATAAAGATCTGAACTCAAAAAGCATTGAGAATGTTCCATATGCAAGAAAGATGAGACTAAAACAACTCACAGAGCCAGAAGTAGGTGACTGATGAAGAATCCGAGGAGGATTCATTCCTCAGGAGAGGGAACCGGGGGCATTAGAAGGCAGGATAACACAGATGGCTGTGGTTAACTGACTGCTTCCTGTTTGTGAGTTGAGCACTCTGCACATGGCATGTCATCTAATCACTGCAACTCTCCTTTGAAGGAAGTGCTATTATTCTCACTTTATAGACGAGAAATTGAAGCTTAGCTAGGTCAAGTTGACTGCCCAGAGTCTCATCGTTACAAAGAGGAAGAACTGGATTTAGACAGAGGTCTCCTAGCTGCAGGACTATTGCCCTTCCCTATGTGCTGCGCTATAGCATATGCTGAAGTGAACCAAATTACAGGTACCCAGACCCTAAGAAAAGCCGGGGCATCTAGACTTTAGGAGAATAGAAGTGGGCACTTTAAATGGGGTGTAATTCATGAGCTCTAGGCCAGGAAGCTGAACTTGGCCTTTGACATTCCAAAAAAACCACCAGAAGGGCCAGCAAGCCATTTATTACTCATAATACAAGGAGGCTTCAGCACTTGGTTGGTTGGAGCTGCAGGAAAACGCAGCTGGCCAAGGGCAGGCATCGTGTTATATGTGAGCAGAGGGGAGGGGAATTGCTTCATTTCGGGGATAAGGGTTTTCTCTGCAGAGGTGTGCTGCCTAGCTAGTGCTGGGGAAGACCAGACCAGCCATGTCCTCAGGGGAAGCAGGGAGATAATTTCCATGGGAAGGGCCAAAGGGGCAGATAGTGCTCATGGGAGCAACTGGAAGTGTCCTTGGGGGCAAACACAGCCTGGGGAATGCTTTTTTCATTGTCCTTCTTAAGGCTGCTGATCCAAGCTGTCCTCTTTGCCTCCGGTGTGGTGAAGGGGCTATGTTTGAATCGACTCCACAGGGAGAAAAAATAAGCACCTGGCACTCTCACATGTGCTTAGAGAAGGCGAACTGAATTAGGAGTTATTCTGGGCTGAGAAATCACCTGTGTTTCCAAGATGGGAGACATATATCCATGGGCTTGATTATTGGTGTCACTGGCATCCCTCCTTCTGATAGGTTGAAGCTTAAGCTTCTGGTTTAAGAAATGCAGGTACGTCTTCCTTTTCCATCTCCTCCTTTCTTCAAACTTTCTCCCCATTTCTTTTCCCTTCCATCCCCTCTCCCACTTTTCCTTAGTGGCCTCTCCCTTTCTGTTCTCTCACAGCTCCTATCAAGATATCCTGTGACTATCCTCACCCACCTACTAGAACTCAGGATCTCGAGTTCCCAAGACTTCAGTGCTCAGGAATCGAGGGTTAAAAGAGGTGCCTTGAAAAAGCAGAGAACAATCATAAAGCAGCTCTCTTCACACCTCTTTAATATTTTGTTTAAGAGGATTTAAATTCTTTTTTAGGAGCTGAGGTGTAAGGGCATGTGTGGTTAGAATGTTGGGATCTGCAATGAACTGGAGAGCAATCGCTCTGTCCAAAGGAAGCAGGCCTATTCAGTTGCTTGTTGTCAAGTATGCAATAAGACCCTGGCTTGGTTGTGACCTACATTTTTCAAGAAAAGTAGAAGTCTGGATTTTTATGTGAACATACTTGATAGTAAAATTTGACTTAAGATACACCTGTGCTAGCTGACGACAACGTGGGGGCTCCCAGTTTGTGTCTCTTTTATAAGAAGTTTGTTCTGAATGCCATATTGGTAGTTTTAGATTATGGTTTCTATTGTGAATTTGGATTTATAAAGAGGCACATTTTCTCTTTAAAAAAGGTGTAAGAAACAGGTGTCTTAAGCTTTTATTTGGTATAACTTGATTAACAGAAATAATAGTGAGTGCGTATTATGTAGGAAAAAAACTCCTCCGAGTAGGGATATTTCTCTCAAATGGGCAGTCATTTTATTCAGACTGGAAGAAGATAGTCATGAAGATGTCCCCCCAAAACAGTCTCTCTTACTTATAGCTATTACACAAGACAATGCACAGAAACAACTCACATCTGGGCAGGTGTGAGCTGTAGGGATGCCGGCTTCGCCATCTTCTCTATTAGCTTAGGAAGGAGAGAGCAGGAAGCTTAGAGGGGCAGCAGACCTCCTGATACAGGACATAAGGAGCCAAATTAAAATCATCTGTTAGCTATCAAGGATGTAGTCTCTTGGCACTAAAAGCCTTGGGGATGGGACCCCGTCTCCTGTGTTTTAACAAACTCTCCGGTAATTTTGATATTCAGCTGTAGTTAGAGAACCACTGTTCTTTGGCATTGTGTAATGTTACGCAATAAATTTCTCAGAATGCTAAGTGAAAATATTGCCTTGGGGTTAGCCAGGAAAGGCTTCCTGGAAGGAAGGGGGTTTGAAGCAGAACTTAGAGAGGCAGTAAGTTGAACCAGCAAGTGCACTGGATCAGGATACTGGACTCAGTATCTTGAGTAGCCTCTGACTCAGGTTTCTCCTTTGCTAGATAGGGTAATAATCTGTCTTGATTACACTACAGATTGAAAATTTGTATTCCCCCTCCCTGCCCAAATTTACCTGTTGAAAATCTGATGCTCAAGATGATGGGGCCTTTGGGATGTGATTAGGAGGTGGGGCCTTTGGGAAGTGATTAGGCCATCAGGCTTGAGCTCTCATAAGAGATCTGTGCCCTTATAAAAGAGTCCCCTTCCCTGCAATGAGGACACACTGGGAGGTGCCATCTGGGTACCAGAAAGTGGACCTTAGCCAGACACTGAATCTTCTGGTTCCTGATCTTAGACTTTTCTGCCTCCAAAATGTGAGAAATAAATTTCGATTGTTTATAAGCCACCCAGTATTTTGTTATAGCAGCCCAAATGGGCAAAGACAAATTTTCTCACAAACTTATTGTGGGGAGCAAATGTGTACAAATGTGTGGCAATCTACAATGCCTTCAAAAATGTGCGGCCTGATACTAGTTTTCGTACCACACTGCCCTCAGGCAATGCTGTTCAGCTTAACTTCCTTAAACAGTATCAAATTTGTGAACGGATCCCACTGGCCTTAGGGTATGTGTGTTAAAGTTCCTTCTGAAATATTTTTGGAAATGCTTCAGCATAAATTTACAGCATTGATTTATTTGGAAACTAAAGGGCTCTCTTTCCAGGAAATTCTGTTTTCTTCCTTCAAATACTCAGTTCAAATCATCTGAAAGTTCAGAAAATTCATTTAGAATGTATTAATATTCTCTTTATGAATATTGTGTTTCTTATTGAGCGCTGTGCTGATAGTCACTTAATTGCCACTCAGCTTCAAATTCATCCTTCATTATATCTTTAGTGATAATGGATGGAATTCCTCATCGTTTCTCATATAAAGTGAGCACACTGTTAAGCTTTTTCAGTGGAGGGCCCTGGAAGGAGGAAGGGGTCCTACTGCAGTTTCCAGCTACTGCCTGGTGGGTCAGAAGTCATGATGTGGAGTGCTGCCCTAGCTATATGCCCAGAGCTCTTGGACACTTGCTGACCTTGAAGCTTCATCCTGGCAATGACCTTCCCATGGCCTTCTTGATATGGAAACTGGTGATCCGAAGGCTTCCTGCCCCTCCCAGTGCCCCATCTCCTCTATAGACCCTCGCCTGCTGCCTGGAGGTTTCCACTGAGCCTCACTCTCTCTGCCAGCCCCTGCCTAAGGTCTGGAGGGTTGCTCCAGCTTGCCCAGTGACTTCACACCAGTTCTTACCTGGACAAACTAGAGAACTCTGCTTCCCAAGGGGCTAAACTCTACCTTCTGCAATGAGGTCTGCCCTCTAGTCTTGTGAGGAAGGGTTACCCTTTCAAGTTTATTCTTCCTTGGTCTTCCCCCTTCAACCATCGAGTTCCATGGAGAGTTTTCTTATATCTTATAGTTATTTTCCCATTATAGTTTAATAATTCATCCTTCTCTGTTTAGCTCACCCCATGATTTTTATTTCCTGATTGGACTCGGGAGGATATGCATAGTGCCTACTTTTCACTGTGTATAGGAATCTGAACTTTCAAAAGCCCTTATTTGAATCTGTTTTTGCTCATCAGTCTATGGCATAGAGTCCATCCACTTTCATGTGTGGTGTAGCTCTTTTTCCAAGAGCTTAGTTTTGATGTTTTTCTTTGCCCAAGCCATCCTCAGGAGTTGTTACCTGCCTCACTTTTAATGCATCTGCTCCTCTTAGTCACTGGGGCCTCTGTTTATTTAGGGTGTTTAGGGTATAAATGAGAGGGGTGCTGTTAAAAGTTAAGATAGGACCAGTGAAAACTGGGACTAGCTCAGACTTTTTGTTGATTATTTTCCATTTGTGCTTTGCAGTGGACTTCCCCTGGGCCTGGCCCCTATTCTCAGGCCACACATATCAACACATCCCTCACTTTCAGCATGGTTCTTGTTCTGAGATCTGACAGTGGGAAGGCTTTGCCCTCTTCAACTTCTCTTACTTAACTGTGGCTGAGTCCTGGCAAGACTTGTAGTTTTCTTCTTTTACTGATCTTATTGAACCATCCCAATGGGGGAGCACTTCCTCATTTTTTCTCCTTTTCACCTTGCAGATAAACCATCTTGGCTATTTTCTTGTGAAAATTAGGATGATCAAATAAAAAATTCTACACCTTTCCTCCTTCATGGCTCAGAGGTTGAATTTATGCTCATCTCCACCTTCAGAAGATTTTTCTACCTTTGCCAAGCACAACTTTCCCCCCTTTTCGTTTGAGCTTTTCTGGCATAGTTTTGGAGCTTATGCCACTATCTCACCAACCACAGTCTCCTTACCTTCTCCCACACCTGATGGGTTCATCGGCTTGCTGCTTCCTCACCATGTACACTCTCCTGTCATATGTTTTCTGCACCCTTGACTCTTCTGTAACTGTTTCTGTTTAAGGCCCTTCTTACCTCTTCCTTATGCTGTGGCAGGACCTTTTCTTTATCCAGTCCATCCCACACAACCTTGCTGTATGAATCTTCCTAAACACAAATGTCATTTCCTTTCATGACTCTTCCCTGCTCTCATTTGCCTGACTGATAAAGGCCAGGATCCTTAGTAGGCATTTGCAATAATTATGCTCCACTGACAAGATCTCTTCCAGTTTTTAAAATTTTCTTGTTAATCTTGCATTATGGCATCTTACCCTTCTTCAAGATTTAGCTTTAATGAAAACTTGTCTGAATGATCAAGAACTAATATATTTCTGGAGATTTCTGATAAAGATAGTGGAGCAGGTAAACACTGCTCACCTCCACTCACAACCACATCAAAATTCCAGCTAAACCACAGAACCACCGTCAATGAGAAGCACCTGGAGTCTAACCGAAGCACTACAACTAAGGACATAGAAAAGAAGCCACCTCGAGACTGGTAGGAGGGGCAGAGACATGGAAGGGACTGGTCCCACACACACGTGTAGAGGTTAAAAATCAGGAGAGATATCTCAGCTGCGTAGTCCCCCATGAGGAGTGCAGTGTCCCAGCCCCACAGCAGGCTCCCTGCCCAGGGTTCCAGTACTGCGAAGAGAAGTCCCCATAACTTCTGGCTGTGAAAATCAGGAGAGATTGTGGCTGAGTGAGAGGTGGGTTTTTGGAGTCCCAGGCATTTCTTTTAAAGGGCCCATGCTTGGACTTACTCACTGACAGACTCACTTGCTCTAAGCTCCAGCACTGAGGCAGCAAGTTAAAAGGTGCAGGACCATACGAGGAGGAAATGAGTTATTGGCTTCATTGTGAGGGCTGGAGGGTCCTCTTTCTCACAGACAGAAGTGCTAGCATAACCCTTTGTTCCTTTATTGAGCCCTCCCCTTTCCTGGTATACCATATTTGAGTCTCCATCAACCTTACTAACACGGTTCATTGGCCCTGGTCATTCTCTGAAACCCAGCCCCAGCGAACGTGCACCCAAATCACTTGCAATGGCTTTTCCATACAAATGGCCTGTGTAGGCTCATGCTGTGTACTTTCCTAAAATCTCTCAAAGCTCTACAAACCACAAACATGCATCATTTTGCTTGGCTTACCACATACCTCTTGCTGAGTAGGAGTTGCCAAGTCTGGCACTAACAGCAGCCAGCTTCAGTTTGCAGTTTGGTCTCTGAAGGCACCTCCAAGCTCAGCGAGGTTGGCAGCCATCTGGAACTCCTTGGTGATTTTTGCCAGGTGGCCCTGGGCAGGGCACAGGCCACAGCCGAACTTGTCCAGCAGTAGGGCCCCTCCCAGGAGATTCCGGGCCGGGCACACCTGGTGGCTGGCTTTAGACAAAGCCAGAGCACTACCTGGGGCTGCAACCAAGGAACATACACCAAAAGGGCAGACTGGGTCAACACCAAAGCCCTTGTAAATTCTATTGAGACTCGTTTTCGGTCCAGTATGTAGTCCATGTTGGTGAATGTTCCATGTACACCTCAGAAGAATATGTATTCTGCTGGTGTTGAGCAGTCTAGTCTGAAAATGCCAATCGGATTGTTTGTTCATAGCGTTCCTTTTTTTTTTTGAGGATTATATCGGCAATTTACTTGTTTTTTATTAAAATTATTGGGGTGACATTGATTAATAAAATCAAATAAATTTCAAGTGTACAATTCAACAATATGTCATCTGCATATTGCATTGTGTGTTCACCACCTAAAGTTAAATTTTCTTCCATCACTGAATATTTAATGCCTTTTACCCCCGTCTACATCTCTTTCTCCCCTTCTCTTTGGTAACGACTAATCCACTGTTTGCCATATTTGTTTGTTGCTTTCAGTTTTACATCCCACATATGAGTGAAATCATATGGCTTTCAGCTTTTTCTGCCTTAATGTGCTTAGCGTGATTGTTTCAAGATACATCCATGTTATCGCAAATGGCAGTTTTTCATCTTATCTTATCGATTAGTAATAGTCCATTGTATTTATGCACCACATCTTCTTTATCCAATTATCTTTCTTGGAATACTTTGGTTGCTTTCATGTCTGGCCACTGTGAAAAATGCTGCTATGAACATTGAAGGGCATTTATCTTTGTAAGTGAATGTTTTCAAGTTTTTGGGTAAATACTCAGAAGAGGGATTGCTGGGTCATATGGTAATTCTATTCTTAATTTTTTTGAGGAACCTCAATACTGTTTTCCACGGTGGCTGTAACCAATTTTTTTATGGGGCAGAGATGTCAAATCTTCTTCTTGCACAGGAAATTTCCAAGTAACTTTAATTCCAAGTAATCAATATGCCATTGTAGAATATCTTAGGGTAACTGTCCAGGCTCTGACAAAGAGAATAATTTAAATTCACGTGAAATAATATGAAACAACATTAAGTCACAGATGGCATATAAATCTGATAACACCCCACATTCTTTCCCAAAATTTTGCAAAATTTTTATTCTTGGTCATCATCTCCAAAAAATAGCTATAGTTTTAATATATGGGCTTCCGTTATTACTTGGCAAACTTTCGGATCCTCTAGAGGCTTCAATTTAGGTGTTGTTAGGCAGGATCAAAGCAGACTTTAGTGTAAGGTTAATTTTGACCCAGCACTTTAAGTAACACCCTTCTAAGGACTTCTAAGGATTCTACTTGCAGGGTAGAGGAGGACCTTCTGCAGATCCCTGGAGCTTTCTGTGTAGTTGTCGCTTCTCTGGTCCTCTGTCTTGTGACTATAACCACTGTGGCCTGTCTTAAACCCTGACTGTACTGTCAACTCAGAGGGACTGCCATACTCCACATATGTTCCCCTTCCTGGGCTACAGTTTAGAAATTCACTTCAAGCAGTACGTTGCTGGGAAAGATAATCGACTCACCTTGTTTATTTCCACTTTCTCAGAGATCACTGACTTGTGCTGCCTGATGTCCAATGTCTGAAAATGGTTTCATATGGATTGTTATCTTTTTTTAAAATTGTGTCAAGCCACAGGGTAAATCTGGTCTTTGAGAAGAGGTCCAGTCATGTGACCTGTGGAAGGCAGAAATGAAGTGAGGAACATTTTCCTAGTATATTTTCTTCACTGCCAAATAGAGTTGTGGATATGTGAGATTTTTCTGCATCTGCCTTCCAGTTTCCATGCTCCAGAACTCTGTGTATTCAGAGGCAGTGGTAGTAGAAGCTTTCTGACCCTCGTATGCAGGCCCATCTGTGATTTGGTTTAAATTCAATAAACCTCTTCCTCCCTGTCACCACTGTGATTCAGTTGTGAAGTATCTTGTGTATTAATCATGTTTTTGTTTTCTATATTCAATGATGCTATGACATCTTGAAGACCTTACCGGGCAGGGATAGGCTGTTCCTCCTAGGGCTAGCTAATTCCTAGAGATAGCAATGTCCTGTGAGCATGTCTTTCATATGCAGATAAACCAATCCAAATCCCATATTTCCAGCCACCTCTATGATCTATCTCTCACCCTCCAAACCAATATTTTCCCTACCCTTACCTCTAGGACCAGGTGCCAAACAACTGGAGACCCGCCTTATAGCTCATAGCTCACTAAAATTAGTCAAACCACCAAGCCCTGAACTGTGTGTGTCTTACCCTTCCTTGCCTTTCCTGTGGAAAGCACCACAGCAGCCTCTGTCCTTGCTTTCCCTTCACTTCTGCCTCCTGCCTGACCTTAGAACTGTCTCATAGGTCCCTGCTTGGCATGGTGTGCCCCTTCTTTTGAGAACTGTAAATAATAAGCTCTTCTTTCTAAGGCAGTTGTCACCATGTCTGTCACTTTACCATACCTGATTAAATGAAATCCTGGTAGAAATGAAGGCATCCTGGGAGTCATTTCTGCAGTTCTTAGCATAGACTCTTCTCTATTCTTTTCAACAATGTTGTTGTACTCTATTGCCTGTATTAGATATCTTATTGCATAAAATACTCATGTTGTTTTCTCTTTCTTCACTAACTTACCTGCAGCTACATGAGGGAGACTCTCATGAAAAATTGTCCCATTGTTCAGAGCTGTAACCCATAGTAACATTAAAACTTAAAGTATAAATGCTTAATACTGAGTGAAGGGGACTGAATCTTGCCATAGAATGGAGGACATAAAAGAGCAGCATCATTTAACCCAAGAAAGGCTGAAAGGCCGTGGACTCAGAACTCTGTGCATACTGAGGCCCGGTTACCTGGATCCTCTGCATGCCAACTATGGTCCTCCCATGTGGGCTTGGATACCACTGCCCTGCTGTAACTCAGACTGTCCATGGAGCATCAAATAGAGAGTGCTGGGGAATACAGCTGATTATGGGGCCATATAATTATTTTTCAAATTCAAAAATAATTTAAAAAGATGTGGCAGGTGAACTTAGACCACAGGGTGTAGTTTGCTATCCTTTGACATAGTGTCCGTTTGGCAGTTGTAGCTTCCAGTGCAGGATTATCTTAAATATAAAGAGAATAAAGAACACTTCTCATTATACCTGTTTTTGATAGAAATTCCTCAAATTTTAAAATTACTCTCTGCTATAATATTTGAATGGTAGAATCAGGGGACTGAGTCTCCTTGAGGTGGGATGCAGATGGACTTGTGAGCCGATCTTATCTATTTTGATATTCACAATTAGATCAGAATTTGTATTTATTCTATTTTACTGGGAAAGAAAACTCAGTCAAATTAGATTTAGAAAATTTTGAGAATAATGTTGAAAGGATAAATCATGCTTTATAGAAGAATGTTATTGAAAAAAGTCTCTTTAGGAACAACTGATAATGTCATAATAAAACTAATTTTTAAAGATTTCATTAAGATAGTTGACTTGAATGCCCTTCAATATACTTTTAATGTTTTTCTCTATTGATACTCTGAAGTTAAGTATGAGAACATGAAGCTGCTTGCAGCCTGCATTTCCCTTTTTGCTTCCAAGTATTCTTTATTTCATACTTCATACTATGCACAAACAACAGAAGTTCTAAATCCCATACACATGGCAATTCTCATTCATGACTCCTGTGATACCTTATTATTCTTTTATTGTGGATTTATTTATTTACTTGTCAGACATCAGTTACGGAGGTTTGAATTAATTATAGTCCTCAGCTCATGGCATACATATTAGCATCTTTGGTCTAGGCAAGGACTTTTTTTGTTTAACTTATTTGTTTATTGCCTTTGTCCTCATTACCAACTCCCATTCCCAATTTTATACTTAGACAACCATTTAAAAATGTTAATGGATAACTTTTTGGTTATTGATGTCCTTGCAAATTGTTTTGTGTGTATGCATTTTAAACTTTCATAAATCACATCATACACATTTTTATGTATCTATTTGTATGAACTATTTTATATTTTATATATTATTTATATATCACAAATATCACACTTTCCCCTAAACACTGTTTTAAGATTTATTCCTATTGCTGTATGCACATCTAATTTGTTGTTTCTAATTGCTGCATAACAGCAGAGCAACTATCACTTTTCCTCTCAAGAGACTCAAGTTGCTGCTGATCCCCACAATGAAGATTCTCATACTTGCTCCTTTATGGACATGAAAAAAAATATAACAGCACTTTAAAAAGGTAATTTTCTCAACAAATGTACTGAGTGTGTTTAATAAAAATTAAATAATATTAAGTACCAGGGGCACAGCCTTGCAGTCTCCAACTCATAGTGATTAGGAATTGAGATTTGTGACTATGAAGGCATAGCACCAGGAGAACAAATGAGCTCCCATCACCAATAGTTCTGAAGATACCACTTCAAGTTTGGCTGAATTTTTCACATTTCACTTACAGACTAGGAATTAATTGACTCTCCTGCTATATAACAGCCTTGGAAATGAACTGTGTTGGCACATAGAAGAGAAGAGACATGTTTTGACAGAGGATTAAGAGGTGGGTGTAAGTCTCAATCCTCCCATTATTCAAATAAACTAAATGTAAGGGCTCTGTGTGACATACAAATAAAAAAAGAAAGTAAAAACAACAGCAGTCCCCACCTTCAAAGGAACAATGTGCCATGACCCTGAGTGTAGCGGGATAGGAGCAGAGACCATATCCCTGGTTTATTATGATCATCTATCAGGATGGGTATGTCATCTTATCTATGTTTTGGGGTGGGGGATAGTGGTGTTTCCCTTAACCCTCTAAAGCAAATACTTTAATGCTACTATACTTGGTTCCTTTTTATTCCCTGCAAAGATACTACATGTTATGCTTCATTGGGGCCAGGAGTTCAAATCAGTGTGTCTGCTCATTCCCACTAAGAGCACGACGATGATTTATTTGTCTTGCTAGCACATGTAGTCACCCACTTTTTTGTAGAAATGTCACTTAGGCTGGGTCTATTCAGCTAAGCCCCTCCCTTCCTCACATCCTGAGTCTGTGAACCTGAAGGCCAGTGCTGGTCCCCACCTTACAAAAGCACACCAAGGCCTTTTGATGGTATCTTAAATTAGCCATTTGGCTCCTTAAGTTTCAATGTTCTTTTTTTTGTTCCAACATAAGCTTTTTAAAGTCTATACATTTCCCTTGATATGCCATTTCCACAAAATGGAGGCAATTTTAATGGATATTTCAGTGCAGTTCTCACAATGTTAGTATCATAGTATCGTAGCCAAAAATATCAGCATAGATATAAAAGATTTGAACAAAAACATAAAAAATATTAATCTAGTAGACCTATATCTAAGGCATCCAAATATTGGGCAGTACTGGGATTCTGGTCAAGATGATGGAGTAGGTAGACAGTGTCCTTGCCTCCTCCCAAGACCACATCAAAATTACAACTAAACTACAGAACAACCATCAATGAGAATCACCTGAAGTCTCACTGAACAGAAGTCTTATAACTCAGGATACAGAAGAAGGCACTCTGAAACCGATAGGAGGGGTGGAGACACAGAATGGACTGATTCCACACCTGTGTGTGGTGGTTAAAAATCAGGATTGCTGTATGAGCTGCAGAGGTACCCCTGCTGAGGAGCACAGGGTTCAGGATTCACTCCGAGCTCCCCAGGTCCAGGGGCCCAGTGCTGGGAAGAGAAGTCCCCATAATTTATGACTTTGAAAACCAGTAGAGATTGCTGGTGAGTGAGATGGAGGGCATCTGGAGTCCCAGGATTTCCTCTTAAAGGACCCACATGCTCTAACTCCCTTGCTCTGAGCTCTAGCACTGGAGCAGTGGCTTGAAAGGCACCAGGGACGTACAAGGAGGAATTGAGTTGTCTGGCTTCAGGGCAAGGGCTAGAGGGTCAGGTTTCGACCAGACAGAAGTGCTGACAGAAGCTGTTGTTCTTTTGTTGAGCACTCCACCCCAGATGCGGACCCAGGAGGGCAGTTTTTCTGAGTTTCCATCAATTTGGCTAACACTATTTGCCTGGACATAGTGACTCCCTGAGATCCCCACCTCACTCAACTAGTGTGCCTGCCACTTCCAGTGGCTTTTCCATACAAATGGCCGGCTTTGGCTCATGCTGTAACTTTCTTAAAATCTCTCAAAGGTCATAAACCGGACACAAACAGCATTTGGCCTTGGCATGCCCTCTACTTCTTGCCCAGGAGCCCCACGCCTGGCACTAGCAACAGCCAGCATCAGGCCACAGCTTATCCACTCCTAGGCACCTCCACACCCAGCACCATGGCAATCATTTGAAGATCGCTTTATAGCTCATTCTAAGTGGCCCAAGGCAGGGCACAGGCTGTGGCTGACCATGGCCTGCAACAGAGCCCCTCCTAAGAGGTCGCAGATTCAATATACCCCAGTAACCAGCTTCAGACCACGCCAGAGCACCGCCCGACCACCTCCACAAATGATACACTGAGAAGGCACAAGAGCCCTGCTAAAGCTAATCCTGCTCTATAGGATCAGCATCTACACAACAGCTTCTCTACTGTAGTCACAGCCAGTCCTCACAACCAATCAGCCTGACGGTCAGTTTCTCCTATTGATGTGTAAATAGCAACAAGGCTAAACTACAGTAGGAGGGCATACACAATCCATACAAGAGACACACGTGGAGCACCCAGCTCAGCTGACCAGGGTGACTGCACCACTGGGCCCCACAGGACACCATATATATAAGGTTACTCTGCTAAGTCTGGGAGACATAGCAGCTCTACCTAATACATAGAAACAGAGAGAGGCAGCCAAAATGAAGGGAAAGAGATATGTCTGAAATGAAAGAACAGAACAAAACTCCAGAAAAATGGAGACAAGCAATCTACCAGATCCAGAGTTTAAAACACTAGTTATAAGATGCTCAATGATCTCAGTGAGAACTTCAACAAAGAGATATGAACCTCAAATTGGAGATAGAACACATAAAAATGAACTAGTCGGAAATGAAGAATATAATAACTCAAATAAGGAATATATTAGAGGGAATCAAGAGTAGATTAGATGAAGCAGAGGATCACATCAGCAATTTGGATACAAGGTAGCAGAAAATCAGCAGAAAGAAAAAAAAATTGAAAATATGATGATATTTCAAGGAGCTTTTGGACAATATCAAGTGTATCAGCATTTGCATCCTAGGGGTAGCAGAAGGGGAAGAGTAAGAGCAAAGAATTGCAAACATATTTGAAGAAATTATAATGGAAACTTCCTTATCTTGGCGAAGGACATAGACATACAAGCCCAGGAAGGGCAAAGAATCCCAAACAAGATAAACCCCAAAAGACCCACACCAAGACACATCAAATTTAAATGCCAAAAGTTACAAAAGAAATCTTCATCAAAATGAAGCAGCAAGAGAAGAGCAGTTAGTTTCCTACAAGGGAGCTCCTTTAAGACTGCCAGCTCATTCTCAACAGAAACTTTGCAGGCCAGAAGGATTAGCAAGAAATATTCAAAGTGATGAAAAGCAAGGATCTACAAGCAAAATTACCCAGCAAAGCCATAGATAAAGAGCTTCCAGAAAAGAAAAAGCTAAAGGAGTTCATCACTATCAAACCAATATTGCAAGAAATGTTAGAGGGACTTCTTTAAGAAGAAGAAAATGATTTAAAAAATATGAATAATAAAGTGGCAATAACTACATACTTATCTTTTTCTGTAGTGATATGCTTTGATTCCCTTATCTTTTGTGTATCTACTATAGGTTTTGTTTTATAGTTACCACGAGGCTGACAGAAAACATCTTACAGTTTTACAGTCTATGTTAAAAAGTCCACTCATAACCCTATCATCGTTTTCATGTATGTAACAAATTGCTTTTCTTTTGCTGCTTTTAAGATTCTCTTCTTGTCTTTAACTTTTGACAACTTATAATGTGTCTCGGTGTGGGTCTATTTGGATGTATCTTGTTTGAAAATCTCTTCAGACTCTGTACCTTGATGCCTGTTTCTTTCTCCCAATTATGGAAGTTTTCAGTCATTATATTTTTGAATAAGCTTTCTGCTTTTTTATTTTCTATTTTTTCGCCTTCTGGTGCCATTATATGCATACATAGGTCTACTTGACCATGTCCCATGAATTCCTTAATGTATCTTTATTCTTACTTTTTTTTTGTTCTTTATATTTCTTACCACCTCTTTTATACTTTTACATTTCTTTATTTTTCATTGCATTCTGGCAATATCCTTCTTTTTTCTAAATCACTTTCAACTGTGTCTATTATGCTATTTAATGCCCCCAGAGAGTTCATTATATCATCAATTTATTTTTAATTTCTAGATCTATACCTCTGATAGTTTCTTTATGTTATCTTTTAATTACATCCTTACTTTCTTTAAATATTTCACATAGTTATTATATATGCTCTCTCCAACAATGACATCAGTTTATTCCTAGATAATTTACATATGTTGTTTCTTATTTCTCCTGACATAATGACTAGGTAATCTTTATTTGAGATCATAGTTATTATTAATTTACGTGAATTTAGTTGGTCTAATTTGAGAGAACTTTCATTCAGAGGATTTGCTTTTTTCTGACCACTTAGAAATTTAGACTCAGTGTAGGCATTTAAGGCTTAGCTTCCTACTTTCTAGCTATTTCAGGGATTAACATGCCTTTGACAAAGTTCCTATTAAAATTAGTCTCAGAGCAACCATTCCCTACTGTTTCTGAAGCTCTAGGCTGGCTCCCTGACATATATGATTCTGTACTGCTCCATTTCCTGTTCTTCTGGAATTAGCAGTTTGCTTTTTGGGTTTCAATTTCATGTCTCTGAAGCCAAGACTCTAGTGCCCTTGTCTCTTTTCCTTAGTCTTCTTCTGCAGGGGCTCCAGGTTCAGCTCTTGTTGGTCTTTTGCAACACATTTTGTCTGTTTGCTTTTGAGTAAGTGGAGTTAGAGATATCTTAACTTTTGTGAATCAAAGCTCAAGAATGTGTGTTCCTTTTGTATTCTATTTTTACAGTAGGACTGCTAAGCTTATGATAGAAAAATGAAATCCTAGATCCCACACTGTGTTTTAAGCAGAACTACATTTTTCTTCTTTTTCACCCAATAAGATATAATTATGAGGAGAATCAGGTCATTTATAGAAAAAAAATGAAGAGATTATATTCTTTCTTAAAGTTTGGTAAAATTTAAACACAATAAACAATATTTCTGCTGAAATATGAAAAAATGTCAAAACTCTTTGTTCTCCAAAGTTAGATATATAAACTTGTACTTATCTATGAAACTATTGAAGAAAGGTGGGTTCAAGAAAATCCCAGATGGACTGTTTTCAGAGAGAGGAGCCCTTTGTACATGACTATCAAGCAGTTGCAGTTTCTGGAGGCGATGATGGAGCAGAAAGCCTGCTAAGACTGAGATAGATGGTGGGGACAGGCTGGAGTTATCAGAGTTCTAAAGAATCTAAAATACATCAATAATTTAGTTGGCTTAATATTTATTTCTGGCTTCCTCCTCCTATCTTGCTGAGAAAATGGTAGTGATGGTATGGCTAACAGGCAGAAAGCAATATCTGATCTCATATATTCTCATGGTGACTAGAAACAATGTGCTCTTGTACCACTGATCCAAAAGATGAAACTGGGGTCCAACTTTCAACAAGCTCTAGAATTAAAATTGATAAGAGCAAATAAATTAGGGTTAAGAAGTAACAGCTGTGGCTCTGGAAGGACAGCTATTTATATTATATATAGTTATATATAAATTTATATAAATATATATTTATATATAACTTTATATAACATAAATATATAAAGTTATATGTAAATGTAAATTATATTTATATATAAATATATATGAATATAAAGATAAAGTTATATATATATTAATATATATATATATACATATAAATATATATATATATATAAATCACTTTTGAAGCTAGACATGGGTGTTATTTATAAAAGGACTATTTACTAAGTATTGGAACTAGTAGCAACAGAGCTCTCACCACCTCTTGGCCTTAATGGTCAAAGGGAAGGTTTTGCTACCAAAACCTGGAATGAAAATGAGTCATGTAGAGTAAGCCCCTTTGAGAGAAGCTGTGATCTCTACTTCAGAGACAGAGCCAGCCCACAGCAGTGCAACTTACTACAATACAAGTTTTAAACTTCTTTTCTGCTAGTTCCAATCTCTTGGTTATCTAGAGTTCTCTCTTTTTTTTTTTGATTTGTGAATTTTTAATGTGTCTCATATGTAAAGATAGATGGAATGGGAGATCATATGTGGAATCTCATAGAATATATAAAAAATTTAAAAATACAGATCATAGAATGTGTTCTGAAAAACAAAAACATGATCTAAAATTACATCTGGAGAGTGACATCAGAAGCATGATAGAGTGAGAGATGTCCCAGATCTCTCTCCCTTGAAATAACAATAAGCCAAACATCTAAAACTCAACAAAAACACCCAACCTGCACACAAGCACGTCTGAGGTAGAGATCTGCACATGAGAGCTAACACAGGTCAGAATTGTGGGTGTTGGGTGGTAGACTGGGAGAAACAAAGAAGTTGCCTCTCACAGCTGGAGCTCCCTGCAAGAGGAGGTAGAGGGGAGAAGGCGCGGTGGGTTCCCTGTACAGCCCTACCTGAGAGAGCAGTGAGCTCCATGCAGTGACGGTGCCAAGGGACCAGGGTAGAAAGCAGAGAAGTGGGGACAGCAGAGAAGCAATAAGTGATTATTACCAGACTGGGTTACAAAATGGGAGGCTGAGCCTCAGCCCCCATCCCCCAACCCAAATGGCCCCTTCCTTCATATCCTCCAAATCGAACACCGCGGAGCCCGAGTGGAATCTGAGGAAATGCTATAGAAACTGTCACTAACACTGCCAGGGACTGAGACTGAGTGTAGTGAGTGTGATTGAATATGTATAAGAGAAAAAGACATTATTAAGGCTTTATATAAACCTGAGATCCAAGAGGCTTGGATGCCACCTACTGGAAATCAAAAGGAAAACACCTTCTTAGCAACAGGCTCAAGAGAGACCTTTATATAATAATCTTTCTGGAAAAACAAACAAACAAACAGAATACACTTCCATTAATGCCCATGTGGAGAAATAGTTTGTTAAACACCATGAACCACCAATGTGACAAGGCAGTTCAGAAAAAAGAGAAAAATCTCCCGAAAATAAGTTTACAGACATAGAAATATGTGACTTAAATGACTTAAATTCAGGATGGCACTTCTGAAAAAACTCAATGAGATCTAAAATAATTCACATTAACCATTCTAGGAATTGAAAAAAACAACTAGATCAGCAGACTGAGTTTTTAGTAGAGAGATTGAAACCCTAAAAAAGAACCACATAGAACTTTTTGAGATGAAGAACACACTAAAAGAGATGAAGAATGGAATAGCAAGGTTGGGAAATAGAGTCAACAAAATGGAGACAAGAATCAGTGATATCGAAGACAGATATCTAGAAATAAATCAGAAGGTAGATGGAGTAAAGGGATCAAATATCTTGTGACAGAAAGAAATCTAACTGTGGACGGTGAACAGACAATGAAATATATCTATGCCTTACTGTTGAATTGTACACCTAAAACTTACTGGATTTCATTCACCAGTGTCACCATAATAAAAAATTAATTAATTAAAAAAAAAAAGGAAAACTAAAACATATTACAGGACCTTAAATGCATAATAAACACTTCTGAGGAATGTGTCAGTGATCTTGAAGACAGGGCAATAAGAATTCTAAAATGAACACTGAAAAAAAATTGAAAGACAAATATAACTGAACAGAGTATCTATAACTTGTGATATAATAATTGACTTGGGGCAGAAAAATATTTTTAGTACAATGACCAAACATATGCAGGAGAAAATGGGTACCTTTTCATTAAAAACCTATACTAGAGATAATGGAATGTCATCTCTAAGTGCTAAGAAAAAACCTAAACTGTCAACATAAAATTTCATAGAATGCTAAATGTGTTCAGCAGCAGTATCTTTCAAAAGTAAAGGTAAAATAAAAATATTTTCTGATATATGAAAACTAAGAGGTTTTGTTGCCATTAGACTTACTAAGAAATGCTACAGTAAGTCCATCAGTATAAAGAGAAATGATACAAACTGTAAACTCAGATTTATAAGTGGAATCAAAGAGATCTGAGAATAGTAAATAAGAGGAATATTTCATAATGACAAAATGATCAATTCATTAAAAAGGCATAAAAATCCTGTTAAGACACCTAATAAGAGAATTTCAAAATTCATGATGAAAAGATTGCAGAATCAAAGCAAAAATAAACAAATCACAAACTTAATTGAAGATTTTAACACATTTTTTTTCTCAGCAATTGACAGAATATGTGAAAAAAATCAATAAGGATATAGTAGATTTGAACAACACAATCAATAAAAAGCAGTAAATAAATGAGAGAAACAGAAACTCATAGACACAGATAACAGTTTAGTGGTTACCAGAGAAAGGAGAAGGGCTGGTAGATAAAGGTAAGGGAGGTCAAATATATGGTGATGAAAAGAGGTTTGACTCTGCGTGGTGAACAATGCAATATATATACAATGTATTATAGAATTTTACACTTGAAATATATAATTTATTAACCAAAATCACCCGAACAAATATAATAAAAAGGAACATTACACCTTATAAATTCTGAATATATGTATATATATTTCCAGCACACATGACACATTTATCATCATAGACCATATTCTAGGCCATAGAGAGTTCTCAATAAATACCAGAGGATTGAAATCACTGATATAGTCTTGATTACAATGGAATTCTATTTGAAATCAATAAAGACATCTAGAAAAATCAAAATATTTGGGAAATTAAGCATCACAGTTCTAAATAAGTTAATTCATGAGTTCATGAAGGAATTAAAGAGAGATTAGAAAGTACGTTCAACTAAATGATAATGAAAACACAAGATATCAAACTATGTGAGATGCTTCAAAAATGGTGAAAAGCAAGGCGGAACCTCAGATTTTAAATGTTTATATCACAAAACAACAAGGAATGTTTTAAAAGCAGTGATCTATGGAAAACAGTATAGAGGTTCTTCCTCAAAAAAACTAAGAATTGATCTACCATATGATCCAGCAATCTCTCTACTGGGTATTTGCCCACAAAGACTTGAAAACTTGTATCCAAAAAGATATTTACACACCATTGTTCATAGCAGCATTATTCACAGTGGCCAGGACATGGAAGCAACCTCAGTGTCCTACAACAGATGATTGGATAAAGAAGCGGTGGTACATATATACAATGGAATATTACTCAACCATAAGAAGAGATGAAATATTGTCATTTGCGACAACATGGATGGACCTTTAGATAATCATACTAAGCAAAATAAGCTAGACAGGAAAAGTTAAAAATCACATGAGATCACTTATATGTGGGCTATAAACCTAAAAGCAACAAATGAACAGGACAAACAAACAGAGACTCATGGACATGGACTATAGACTAGTAGTTACCAGAGGGTAAGGGGTGGGGAAGGAGGGGGGAGGTAGATGTAGTAAAGAGGGTCAAATATAGGGGGTTAGGGGGAGGGTAAAGTGGGTAAAGGGGATCAAATATATGGTAGCTGGACTTTGTATGCTAAACACATAATAGAATATACAGATGTCAAATTATAATGTACACCTGAGAGTTATATAATTGTATTAAACAATGTTACCACAATAAACTTAATAAAAAAAATAAGTCTACGGCCATGCCATCCTGAACAAGCCTGATCCTGTCTGATCTCAGAAGCTAAGGTGGGTCAGGCCTGGTTGTACCTGGTTGTACTTGGTTCTGTAGGTGTGAAAAAATAAAAAAAATAAAAAAAATAAGGGATTATAAGATGACAAAGTTCTTGCAATCTGTAAAATAATAATAATAATAATAATAATAATAATAATAATAATAATAGCAGTGATCTGAGCTTCCACATTGAGTTAAGAACAAAAAAATAAATAACCTAAGAAATACAAAGCATTAATTAAGAATAAATCAATAAAATAGACAATAAACAATAGAGAAAATTGATAGAGCTAAATGTTTTTTAAAAGATCAATAAACTGATAGATACTTAGCAAGAATATATCTTTCATTTTAGTAAATTTACATTTTTACACTAAAGGAGAAAAAAATGATCAATATTAAGAATAAAAGAGATATTTCCACAGATCCTATCATGAAAAAGATAAGATAGATTTAGTATGAAAAACTTTATGCCAATACACTTGAAAATGTAGATTAAAAGTAAAATGTTCCTTCAAAAAAACATTTTTAACTGTGATAAGATGATAAAGAACATCTGACTACCTTGGTATTAATACAATTTGTTAGTATATTATAAATATTACATGTAAGTTTAGATATAAAAATACAGTAAAATGTAAATAAAAAATTTAAAAGAATTTGTTATTAAAAACTCCCACAAAGAAAACTTCTAGTTCAGGCTTGTTGAATTTAAATATTTAAAGAAAAATTACCAGTCTTATATAAACTCTTTGAGAAAGCAGAGAAGCCATTCATAACACTACACGAGGCCAGCATTTCCTTCCATTAAAATCTTACAAAGAAATTACAGGAAAACTATACACCAATATTTCTTATGAATGTAGACAGAAAATTCCTAACAAAATTTAATGGAATATAGCAGTGTATTAAAAGGTTGTATTATATGATGACTATGTGGTATTTATCCTGCTAAGTGGTGATATTCTATGCCTTTCTTCTAGATTGGGAGAAAAGCAAGAATATCTGTGCTCACAATTTGTATTCATCATTGTAATGAATGTCCCAATTTTAAGAGTTAATATGGCAGAGAAGAAATTAAAGTCATAAAGATTGTAAAACCAGAAGCCCAAGTGTCTTTATTGTGGGAAACATGATAGTCTATATAACAGAATAGTCACTCCTGTTCTATGCTCTTTTCTCAGGCCAGAGCATTCATAGTTAGTATAGCTTGTGAAGTTTGTTGGGAAAACAAATTAGTAACATAATAAACTAATACAGGACAAAGGAAAATCATAGAATTGCATCAATGAGATAAACTTTTTTGCTTTATCTAAATTTTAAAATAAATATGAATAGCTGCAATACCAACATAAAATAATTTTTTTGGCATATAAAACTGCATAGATCTGTACAAGTCAACCAGGGAAAATTGCATTGTGGTAGAAATAATGGCTACAAAAGAAAACTCTTAAAAGCAAAATTTTACAAGTAAAATTCAACATATGATTTGCCAATTGGTTTTTATAATGTGTAATTTTTTCATATAAAAATTGATCCCTCTGAATATACTTTTATAATATATATAAACCTCATTGGAAAATATAAATTATTTAAATGTGGTTTTGGAATTGATTAATGAAATTAAATTGACTTAATGGAATTTACTTGGTGTACTTTCTCATATACAGTATAATTTGGAGATTTAACTAATTACCAAAAGCTGAAGAAATTAAGATTTTTAGATTACAAATGCAATATAGAAATCTCATGTGAGGCTAACTATAAGTATGAGAAAAAATATGGGGGAACTATCTCGGAGTCAGATGAAACCCTCTATTACAGCAAAGTCTTACTACAAAGCTCCCCACATCAACATAGTTTACTTGCAAGGTACCAAACTGAATTTGCCTGATTTTCTTAAAGTAATGGCTTAAGATAAGGGTCCCAACAGATGAACAGCTGTTACTGCAGCTGACTGCCCACATCCGGCACTGGGTTTTTAATTCAGAATGAAGTAAACTGAACAACATAGAATTTCACAGGAATTTATCTTTGGATACAATTAATAAGCTGTTAACTTGTCACTTGTGAATGTCTGTTTTTTACCACCAGGTGTCACTGGGAGTTAAACAGTTACTGCAAAAAGTGGCATATCGAAGTTTTCCTATGAAAAAAATAATTGATCGATTTTATGTATAATATATTTTATTTGCTTGCTCATAAAAACATGCTAGCATCAGTCACTGTGTCCTGCCTCACATCTCAGCCCACATTTCCCCCAGCCATTGTAAGGTAACTGCTTACAGAACCTAACTTCAGCTGCATTGCATGTGTTTTGAATTTTTGTACTAAGGTTTTTCTCATGATGTTATTTCTCTCAGGGACACTTGATCAACAAGTGTGGAGAATTAACACCCCATGGGATAGTCCTTGACTTTAGTGGGTGTGGGTCATTGATATGGGTTTCCTTTGTATTTCTCAGGTGGCACAATTTGCATGATTCAACAGAAGGTTCTCATGGGATCAGAATCTAGTTTTCCATAGTGGTTGTCATACTTATAACACACCATCGTATTGGCTTTCTCTCCCTTTTCTGTTTTACTCTTCCAGTGTCCCAATCCTAATGCCTACTATCATGTCCCAAAATAAAGTCTTACCTATAAAACACGTCAAGTTTATTCTGACTCTCCTTTTCCGTTTAAGAGTCTTCCTTTTAGAAGAAATCTGAGCATAATCCACTACCCTGATAAAGAGTATTTTCAAATTTGAAACAATAAATTGCATAAAAAAATATAAACTCACAGGTTGTGGTTTTATTTCATTATTTTTTTTCAGTGAAAAAAATTTTTGTGTGAAAAATTACCATAATTGGATATACAGAGCTACACAGTGGGGTAATGAATTCCACCACATGACTTCATAAGATGCAGAAACACTTTTTTTAGGTCTTTCTTATACTCTTGGTACAAAGCCAATGGCAAAGCACTAACAGGCACCTTTTACTGAACACTTATTGCACATCACTTTTCATATATTATTTGTCATCCTTCTGAGCAGGCAGTATCATCTCCTATTCTGAGGAAATTGTGATTCAGAAAGGATACAGAAAACTACAATCACAGTGCTAGTAAGTGATAGAGTATATTTAAAACAATATTGCATGTTCCATATAATTTTATTCATATTTTAGGTAAGATTTCTCAACCACGAAACTATTGCCATTTTTAAAAAATTTTTTAAATTATTTATTTCTATGGTGACATCGGTTAACGAAATCCAAAAAGTTTCAGCTGTTCACTTTGACAGGAATATATATTTACACCGTGTGTTCAGCTCTTCAGTTAGATTTCTTTCTGTCACCACATATTTGACCTCCTTTACCCCATTTGTCACCCTCTCTCCCCTCCCCTCTACCTTCTGGTAACCATGTCCATGAGTCTCTGTTTGTCCTGTTCATTGTTGCTTTTAGATTTATATCTCACATATAAGTGATATGATGTGATTTTCAACTTTTTCTGTCTGGCTTATTTCACTTAGCATGATTGGATCTTGGTTTTAGAGAGGAGTTTAGAAATTTGACCTCAAAGGCAAGGGAAGTAAAAACAAAAATAAATGAATGGCATTATATCAAACTAAAAAGCTTCTGCACAGCGAAAGAAACCATCAACAAAACAAACATGCAACCAACTAAATGGGAAAAGATTTGAAAACAATGCCTTAAATAAGGGTAAAATCCAAAATATATAAGTAATTCATATAATGTAACAACAATAGCAAAGAAATAATCAACTAAAAAATGGGCAGAGAACCTGAACAGACACTTTTCCCAAGAAGGCATACAAATGACCAACAGAAATATGAAAAGATCTTCAACTTCACTAGCTATTTGGGAAACTCAAATTAAAACCACAATGAGATACCATCTCACACCTGTTAAAAGGCTAACATTAAAAAGACAAGTAATAAAAAGTGTTGGAGAGGCTGTGGGAAAAAAAACCCTCATACACCGCTGGTGGGAATGTAAATTTGTTATAGCACTCTGGAAAACAGTATGGTATTTCCTAAAAAAATAAGAATAGAATTACCATACAACCAGTAATCCTTCTTCTGGGTATCTACCCTCCAAATTTGTCAACATTTATCTATAAAGCTATATGCACCTCGATGATCACTGCAGCATTATTCACAGTGGCAATACATGGAAACAATTGAAATGTCCCTTCAATAGATGATTGGACAAAGAAGTGGTGGTACATATTACTCAGCCATAGTATGAGATGAAATACTGTCATTTGTGACAAAATGAATGAATCATGACATTGTCATGCTAAGTAAAATAAGTCAGACAGAAAAAGTTGAGAATCAAATGATTTCACTCATGGGAGCATATAAAACAGAAAGCAATAAATGAATGAGATAAAAACTCATAGACTCACACAACAGTTTAATAGTTACTAGAGGGAAAGGGGGGTTGGTGAGTAGGTAGATAAAGGTAAAGGGGGTCAAATAATGGTGGCAGAAGGAAATTTGACTTTGGGTAGTGAACACACAATGCAATATACATATGATGTATTACAAAATCATATACTTGAAACCTATATAATTTTATTGACAGTCACCCCAATAAATTTATTAAAAAAGAATATTTTCAATATCCAGAATTCTCTCTCATAGCTCAGCTACCTTTTATTATTATTATTTTGATGAATTTATTTTTAATTTTCCAATAACATTTGGCACATTCAATATTATTTTGTATTAGTTTTAGCTGTACAGAATAATGGTTTGATATTTATATATTTACAAATTGATCCTTCCAGTTAGCCTAGTACCCATCTGGCACAATATTATTGACTATAGTCTTTATACTGTACTTTACATCAACTACCTTTTAAAGTTGACAAATATTCTGATCTCTATCACCATAGATTAGTTGTTTGTTTGTTTATATTTTCCCCCTCTTTAATTTCCCCTACCCCCACTTCCACCACTGACCTATGGATGTTGCTGTTTCCCTTAAGAACTAAAGATCTCTGAAGGTGGGCATCTCCTCCCACACACTTGCAGTGTGCACCCGGGGCCTGGTGTACCAAGGCCTGGCGCACCCGGGACATGATCTGTGGCTCCACCTGGTGTATGAACTCAGGACCTTCTGCGTGTAAAGCAGATGTGCTAACACTACACTATGGAGACACCCCACCATAGATTAGTTTTGATTCTGTTTTTGAAGTTCATGTCAATAGAATCATGAAGTAAGTTCTATTTTGTGTCTGGCTTTTTCCATTCAACATTATTTCTGTGAGATTTATTTATGCTATGGCACTTACAATAGTTGATTATTTTTCATTTTTGTGTAGTATTCCATTGTGTGAATATACCACAATTTACCCATATTAGTATGAGTGAATTGTTTTCTGGTTTTAGTTATTTTGAATAATGGTGCTTTCAACATTTTTATATAGGTCTTTTGATAACATAAACATTCATTTCTCATAAGAATATGTATAGAAATAGAATTACTGGGTCACAGGTTATACATTTTTTTATATTTAATAGATACTGTCAAATGGGTTTGCATAGTGTTTATGCCAATTGCCTTCCATCTTCTCCACATCCTCACTCACAGTCGATGTCATTAACCCTTTTTATTTCAGCCATCTGGTGTGGGTGTAGTGTATCCGATTGTTGTATTTCCCTATTGACTAATGGCACTTAGCATATATTCGTATGCCTATTAGCCATTTAGATTCACTCTTTGGTGAAGTACCAGTTTAAGTTTTTAGCTATTTGTGTGTGTGGTGAGGGAAAGGTGTCAGGCTTTTTTTCTTTTTTATTGATTTGATTTCTTTATAATTTCTGTATACTAGTCCTTTGTTGGATATATGCATTGTAAATATCTTCTACCAGTCTCTGATGTACTTTTCACTCAAATTTGTATTGTGATAGGATTTTTTAGATTAAATAATTTATTAATATTTTTCTTTATGACAATTGTTATTTACTCCTGTAAATTCTTTACTCCTCCAAGGTCATAAAATATTCTCCTTAACCTGTGATACTCAAATTTGTGTGAACATTGTGATCATCTGGAATTTTTTTTTCTTAGGTGAGGCAACCCTTGGTTGACCTCACAGATTGCAAAGACCTTATCAGTTTACTATCCCTTATTTTTTAATTTTTTTATGCCTACAGCACCTGGTTTTCCTAGGTGGTCTCCCATCCAAGTACTAACCAGGCCCAACGCACTTAGCTTCTGAAATCAGACGGGATCAGGCTTGTTCAGGTTGGCATGGCTGCAGTGGAATGTTTTTTAAAACACATTATTAGGACGTACCTCCAGAGTTTCTAGATCTTTAGGTCAGGAAAGAGGTCCAAGATTTGCATGTCTTACAACTTCCAGATGATGCTGATCTGGTGGTCTGTGGATCACAGTTTGAAACCAGCTTTGTCTTTGAGAAGCTTAACTATTTTACTTTTACATTTAGACCTACAATATACCTGGACTTCATTTTTGTGTGTTCTGTAAAATAGAGGTAAAAATTTATTTTTTATGTTAATTGACTAATACCACTAATATGCAGTATCAATTGTGTTATAATTTAAGTGCCTATATATATGTGGATCTGTTTCAGAACATTTTATTTTTCTCCATTCTTCTATGTGTCTGTCCTTGTGCCAATGCAATGTAATAAAGTAACTTAATTACTTTAGATTTATAAAATCTTGGTAACCACTGGAGTAACTCTTTCTACTGTTTTCCTTCTTTAAGTACATCTTGTAAAAGAAGAGAAAAAATATAATGTTTTTCTTTGGGCTTAATAAAACATCAGAATTATCTATACATTTTAGAAAATAGAGATATCAATTTAAATATAAAATTAGGGCAACAATTATTAAGAAAACAATAGAGGAGTTCAGACATTTTGGAAGTTAAAGTTTACTTTCAAAAGCTGTAGTAACTGTCTCTGAAGTTTAGACATTTGTAAGGCACCTCTGTTTAAAAATGCATGAAAGTCAAGAAGATCTTGAAAAGTAAAGATATAAAGTGAATAAGATTTTGAAAAGTGGAACTATCCAGTGTATGGGTGGAATTTGGGCTCCCTAAAACTCACATGTTGAAGCCCTAATTTCTCGTATCTCAGAACATGACTATATTTTGAGATGTCCTGTAAAGAGGTAATTAAATTAAAACCAGGATCTTAGGGTGAGCCCTGATCCAATCGGAAGGTATCCTTATAGGAGGAAATTTGGACACACAAACACCACGGATGGATGTGCATAGAGGAAAGATGACATGACAGTGAGAAGACAGCCATCTACAAGCCAAAGAGAGTGGCCTCAGGAGAAACCAGACCTGACACCTTGGTTTTGGCCTCAAAAACTGTGAGAAACAAATTTTTGTTGTTTGAGTCATGCAGTCTGTGGATAGTTATGGCATCTCTAGCAAACTAACACATGTGGCGTTGGCAAACGTTCTAGATTTTCAGAACATTAGAGAAAATCAAAATTGCTTAAAATATTTTTTGTAGAGGATGCTCCTAAGGAGAATATCGTGTAAACATAAGAAAGAGTGCCTTTATCTACTTTCTATCTGATAAGAAGAGCCTTGACAAAGTAAATTGGGGGAAAAAAGAAAATATTAAATGTAATCAATACAAAAAGAGGCATCTAACAAGGTGTGTGAATTTTTATCCTTAGTATTTAGTGATTGCTAGAACAGGTGAGTACTAATAAGTATGGCCAAGAAATATTCCCTGACTGTCCAAGAATTTTTATCAGCTTTTAATTGAAGATTTAGAAGGTGATATCTTATACCCAAGGTGTTATATGTGGTGCTCATTATGTTTCAATCACACTTTTGGTTATCTTTGGAAATTTCTGAATTAAAAACCACTTGAAATATTCTCATGGATGTATAGTCCCATTGCTTAGGTCCTATCTGATTATTGGAGCCAATATTCTGGGGCTGATCGAGCAAGGCCATGTCAGCATTGCAAATACAGTTAAAACATTTAATTGAGACTTACTGGATCCCAGTAGTTTCCTTTATTAAAGAATTATCACACTCAACATCTATGGTTCATTTACATGTTTCTTTCCCTATACTTTCAGCTCTATGTTTCTACTCAGTCTAATCTCAGGGTTTAGCACCGCCCTTGGTATTTACGATATGTTGATTGAATTATTACTTAAGAAATGACTAAAACATAAGAAAAAGAAATTTGCTTTAAATTGATTTATATTCTATGTTACTAATATCTTTGAGTTGCTTTCTTCACAAAATATTGTTTTTCGAACTCAATAATTTACTTTGGAATTTTTGTCTTTCCTGAATCTCAAAAAGTAATGCCTTTTTTTTTTTTAAAATTCTGGAAAATTCTCAGCCATTATTTCTTTATATATTTCCTCTTTTCATTATGTGTTTATTCTTCTAAGAAAATTATTATTGGGCAGGTATTGGACATTGTTTTCATTTTTATATCTCTTAATTTCTTTTTCATATTCAGCTTCTCCTTAGCTCTGTTATTTCAGGATCACACGTGTAGAATATTTTTGAACTCCATGCTCAGATTCGTGATTAGTAATTTTTAGAATGAGAAACAAACAAATAAATCAACATTCAGAGAATATAGAGATAGACAGCTTCTTCCTCTGTACAAATAGGTGGATTTTTTTGTAGTTCACCTTGTCACTAAGATGAGGATGTAGCAGAAGATTCAGTTCCAACTTTCACTTTGTTTGTTTGGTCCCAGGGCCTTATCTCCTGATCCAAGTAACCATGATAACCAAACCCCAGGAACCCACACAATGCCTTGGATACCTAATGTCAGATCCTGTTTGACTCTAAGTTTCCATTTCTTTTTTGTTGTTCCTTTATCTCTTTGTGAATGTAGTTGTGCCTTCAAAAATAATTAAAATACATTCTTTTAATCTTGTATTTCTGGGTGTTTGTATTATATGTTTTTTCAAGTTATGTAGTATGTCATCTTGCCAGAAATAGTATCCATAACTGTGTTTTATATATTACACACAGGAACTTAAAGGTCATGTACTAAAACATATTTTAGGTTTGAAAGTGAAAGTGAGTTGAGTGGAAAGACTGAGATTAGATTGAATGAGTAGGGCGTATAAAAAAATGGAGAGGAGTCCTGGGAGCTGAGATGGAGGCAAAATGGAGAAATGACTGCTACGACATGGAAGAGTGAGAAAGAAGGAGGGAGAAGCAGAGTAGGGGAAGGAGAAGAACACAGGAGTGGAAAGGAATGGGAGCTCAGTAAGATACATAGAATGTTAGAGCCAAAAGTAATAGTATTAGAGAACATTTATGTTTTTCAACCCAGTTATTTTACAGATAAGGAGACTGAGGCCAAATACTGATATAATTTTCCAATTCACTGCATCCAGCTGGTGTCCCATCCAGGAATTCATCTTGACTTTTAGTGCAAGAGATTTGCATAGGAAGGTGAAAAGCACTCATCAGGTGCATGAAGTGATGTTGGAAGCCAGGAAGGTGAGAGAAAAACTTGAAGCCTAGTGGTAGGGACAATCAAAGCTCAGTAAAAGGCACATGGTTATAGGAGGCAGTGGATCTCTAGCAGAAAGCTGAGGTTTCTGCTGGTGGGAAGCGGGTGTCAGACGAGTATTTGAGACTGTGTGGGAGGGAAGCTTACATTTGGGTTCTAAGGAGAGCTTTACAGGGGAGAAATTCAAGAGCAGTGATAGTGTTTAGGAAGCACCACAACATCAGTTAAAAAGAACGTGAACATGCTTGTGGTGTGAGCATCAATGAATCAAGCGAGGGATTCCCAGAGGATCTGGTGACATAAGAAAGAATGCTGGACTCTCCTGTAGACTAGCTGGGATATCCTGTCTGGTCAAGTTCTAAACAGGATATATCTAACCCATCCCAGTTCTCTTCTCTGGGGTTTCCTGTGGTCAGAGAACACATGATTATCAGCGACCTATAGCCATCTCCTTCTCTCCCAATTCTTTTTTTGCATGTCCTGGTTACCTCCTCTGCCCCCATTTTATCTTGATTTTTGCCTTCAGATCTGCTCTTTCTCAGCTCTCCCAGTTCTCAAGGTTTCTCAGCCAGCTCCTGAGAAGCCACTCTTCTTTCTCTTTCTCTGCAGATCTTGTCCTTTATCCACCATAGCTGAGTGTTTGCTCAGGAGTGGAAATGGCTGGGAAGGCTGAGATCCACAGTGGGACCATGACTCCAGTACCAGCAGCTTCCTGCATATATTGGGATCAACTCAGCCCAACTTGTAGCTTTGTTCCATTTCTCCTTCCAATCTTCCTTTTTTAATCCTCCCACTCTTCCTGTTTGATTTCTCCCTCTCCTCTTGAATCGCCTATGCCCCTGGGTGTTTCTGACCAGCTCCCAAGCCTTTGGTATCAGAACTCCATTCCTCATGTAGTTATTATCGCTCTTTCTTCTCCTTAATATCCAAACCTAAACTGCTTCTTCTCACTTTCCCACTCTACATACAAAGGTATAAACAATGGTAGCTACATAATTTTTGGAGTCCAATGCAAAATGTGGGGCCTCATACTTTGAAAACAGGAAAAAATCCTTTTTCGAGGTATTGAAATATTGAAATTTTTCAAAGTGACAATCAGAAGCATGGCATAGTGAGAGATGTCCCCAGATCTCTCCCCTTGAAATGACAATAAGTTGAACATTTAAAACTCAACAAATAGTACAACACCCACACATCAATATGTCTGAGAGAGTGATTTGTGAATAAGAGCTACCACGGGGAAAAAAAAACAGATCAGCAGAATGAGAGTTTTAGCAAAAAGATTAGAACCCTAAAAAAAAAACCAATAGAACTTCTGGAGACTAAGATCACACTAAAAGAGATAAAGAATAAAATAGCAAGCTTGGGAAATAGAGTTGACTAAAGGGAAGAAAGGATCAGTGATATTGAAGACAGAAATCTAGAGATAATCAGAGGGAAAAGGAGAGACTAAAGAATGAAAATTAAAGAAAAGAAATACAAGTAGCTCATACAGTCAGAAAAAGAAAGATAAACATAAAATATATTTTCCCACTTGGATGGTTGTCTCTATATCTTGTTGATGATTTCTTTTGCTGAGCAGAAACTTTTCAGTTTGATGTAGTCCCATTCATGTATTTTAACTTTTACTTTCCTTGCTTTGAGGTCAAATTCATAAAATCCTCTTTAAATCCAAGGTCCTTGAGTTTCATTCCTATGTTTTCTTCTATGCATTTTATTGTTTCAGGTCTTATATTCAGGTACTTAATCCACTTTGAGTTAATTTTGGTGTGATAGACAACAGTCTAGTTGCATTCTTTTTCAGGTGGCTTTCCAGTTTTCCCAGCACCATTTATTGAAGAGGCTTTCCTTTCTACACTGTATGTTTTTGGCTCTTTTGTCAAAAATTATTTGCCCATATAAATATGGGTTTACTTCAGGACTCTGATTCTGTTCCACTGGTCTATGTGTCTGTTTTTCTGCCAATACCATACTGTTTTGATTACTGTTGCTTTGCACTATAATTAGAAGTGGGCAGAGTG